>JAARMF010000422.1:81016-91046 GCA_022844705.1 Toxascaris leonina | reverse complement strand
CATCTAAGAATCGATAATATCTTGCAAGCTGCTTGTGAAATTTCTTTCCACAGTAATTTAGCTGCCTGCAATATTTGCTATGAATTACAATTTAAATTACAAATCAGCTATTCCGGTCATTGAAATCTACGAAAGTTGAAATCTATGAAATGAAAAACGTGACGCTTTTACAGTGATGGGACACATAAACACCTTTAAATCTGTTCAACAGATTTGAGAAGATATCCGCAATATTTTCAAAAAGTTTAGCTATACATTTCCTACAGAAGCATCTGTACAAGAAGCGGAGTTTCTAACACAGCAATAACTTGTATGCCCTCCACTGAATGGCAGACAATGAGGAAAAACGACTCAGCAGAATATAGCCAACCAATCCATACATCAACCGATAGAGTTATTAACGAACTGATTACGGTTGCATGTTGATGGATTAAAACTGTTTTCCTTAGGCAGTGGTCTTTTTAAACAAACAGCCACTGAACATGAGCATACATGAAAGAAACATTCATGAAGGTTAAGCGTAGTGTATGTAAAGCTCATTTGAACACAGCCAAATTCACACAGTGGTAGTGAATGATGACGATGTAGCGAGCATCGTATGATACTCGTGATTCGAACAAGGTGGTCATCGAACGGTTAAGGACTAAGGAAAACAGATTTCACGGATGACGGTAATTTGTTGTGCTCGACGGACATTTGCAGGCATGAATTCAAACAGTCGCATAGTGAGCATGTTTAGTCATACAGACTTGAAAACGTCACTATTACGCTACGTTTTTGCACCTTTACGCGCAGGCCATCAGTTTTCTTAGCTTTAAATCTCAAAGCTATCTGGGCAATATTTGGTGACGACTGCTGATCGCACGTGAACTTTTAGGAGAGTAATACTGCGAAAGGCAGAGATAAATACACAAGGAACGCGGCCAGTTGGACAATGGCATGTCATAACGCAACAAAGCTATCGCTTCTGTTCGCCAGCAGCAAACATGAAGAGGGCAAATCACTAACGGGAATATTGGGACTTTTGATGGTCAGTCAGAGCAGTAAGACCATCGTTTAAGTTGACAGGATACACCATATAAATGCACACGCACACGGATACACTTAAACAAACACACCTATATGCATTCATAAACACAAAGATGTGCGTTGTTCTCATTGGCCCAAGCAAAATAAACACAACAGCGAGCGCCTTGCAAATGCCATTGTCGAAGTGGGTGAGCGGTTCTCGAAACGGGACCGACCGCTATAAATCATAAATGGGAATGGGATGCACACTCATTCAAACGTTCAATCCTCGAGGGGGTTGCCGATGCGTGTAACTCGTGCGGTTACGGCGCTTCTCGCATTCTGTTGTTGCACCTCGAGTTGCCACCTAAGAATATAACACCGCCTCTGTAAGAGCTCATCGAAGCGATGTGCAAACTGGACGCATTCGAGCATTTCTCAGGTCAATACGCTCTTCTAAATGGTTGCAAAATTCAACTGACCATTGTTCACTAAGCCGCATGAAATATTTCATTTTATAAGAAAAAACTTCACTTAATACCTGCTATAGCCTTAATCAAAAATAAGGTTGTTTCTTCGTATAGCAGGAGTGCGGCTTCTGGCAAGAATGCTTCAAAGACGAAGCCAAACGATAAGTCGCACAATTTGAATCCCAAAAGCACGAGAGGCAGGCAATCCGACAAGAGTTCGTCATCATGTGATGCGTTTTTAACGCACCTTCACCTCTCAGTCGTTAGGATTTTAAAATTTTGATAAGAACGCATTTTATCTTATGCACAGGCCTCATCGACTAAGATGCTTCCACCAAATAAGCAGATACAGTACAGCCACACAATTCCGAGATATTTCTGATAACTGCAAAAAGGTTTTGGCTCGCTGGATGGTTTTCACGTGGTATGAACCATTTTTCACAGTGCTCAGCACCGATTAGTCAGCAATACCAATGGAATGGTGAACACAAAAAAAAGATTAAAAGAATGAAATTAATTAGCAGTACATTAGCAAAAAGTGGTCGTTAGCGACGGCAGTGATAGCAAAAGACAACGACAGTGAAGTCTAAAACGATTCCGTAGCGTGCAAAATTATAAGCAAGAAAACTAATGAACAACTCAGCGCCTTTCTTATAAAACTTTGCATCAAATCAAACTTCAAAAGCCTCCAGCTGCAAAGCGATAGATGGGTGATCTGGGTAGACTAACTAAACCTTAAAGATTGGGGGGAAGATTACGAAAGTTGTAAGTAAAAGTTTCGCTTATGACCTGAGGGATGCACCGCAGTTGCAGATGAGCTGGGCAGGATTGTAACGGCGAGTTGTATATTGCGCTGTGATAAGCAGCTCGAGCTGCGCGGTCGTCGTAAAGGGCGTGTTATAGGATCGTGGCATAAATAAAGTCGACTCTCGGCGGTGTTGACGGCCCCATACGCTCAAAACAGATAAACACGTCTCATCGAAAAATGTTTCTAATTGCATATATCTAACGTTCACGATTTGTGACAATTAATACGAAGAATGCGGTCATCTAGAATTTACTCTAATTGCAGTCCACTTTCTCCAGTTCAAGGTCAAACTGGTGATCATGCAAAGAATCATGCAAAAAATGCAATCTTCATACAGAAGGTTTACAAATGTTTTCTTTATTTCCATAGCTGAGCTAGCTCATAAGAAATCAGGTCGAGAACGAAAATCGGACTCACTTAATGATATCGACAGAACAAGATTTATACGAGAATACATGATGAAGACTCGAATCGAGAAGCTTCACTTGGAATGTTGGAAAGAAAAGTATGAGTCGGAACGCATTATAAATCCACAACATGTTCCCAGTAAATAAGCGAGGTGTTTATGAGTTCCGTGATCTCATTCATGTTCCATATCAGGCATACTTATGATGAATATGTGACTCTGATGGAAATTTTAAAAAACATCATTGGACCAAAGCACTATGCCTAATGCGGAATATGAATCAAATAAACCAAATATTTTGGCAAGTAAATGCGCCTACTAAGTTGACGCATTTTAATTGCTTTATCTCAAACGTTCAACAAGTGTTATTAGTGACAAAAAGAGACAGAATTTCACGAAATACCTATTCAGTTTCGTTTTATAGAATATGAGATTTCGATCTGTTTCAAACACAGCAGTTCATAAATGTGGAAGTAACAAATAGAAGAGAGGCTCTTGACTTGTTGAGTGCCGCAATGTAAAAAGTGAGACTTTCATCGTTGCAAGAAACGAAGCAATCCGGAATGAATTATGGAACCGTAGTATAAAGAAAAGGAATGCTGAAGATATGTAAATGGCCCCGTTTCGCTTCCGGAATTTCTACAGTCATTATCCATTCTTCTCATATTAGTATATACTTCAGAAAAAAACCCGCCATCCTAATAATTCGAGCGGTGCACAAAATTCATTTCGTAGAAGAAACATTATTAAAGTATAATTCTTTTCTTTTTCATCTATAAGATATCGTGGAAGTCAGTATTCGGAGGAATAAGGCGTATTTTGACGACAAAAAATTTCTTAGAAATGGGATTCTTTTCGCCGAAATGATTATAACTATGAAAATGAGGGGAAATTTTTTGAATAGAGAAAAGCATTGAACAGCTGGATTCAAGGACACTTCATCTGAGTGTCACATCGAAGGTACTTATTGACTACCACTATTACGCATGACCTTCACACATTTGCTGTCCATGTGAGAATAGCAAATGCAGCACGTGTGCTTTTAACTGTACGATGGGGATTTGTTNCGAAGGTACTTATTGACTACCACTATTACGCATGACCTTCACACATTTGCTGTCCATGTGAGAATAGCAAATGCAGCACGTGTGCTTTTAACTGTACGATGGGGATTTGTTTCTGCAAAAAAAAAAAGAAAAAAAAAACGCCTTCAACCATTCACGCTCACAAGTAAACTGCAGCTCCGAAATATTCTAGGAAGTAAATCAGCAAAGAAGAAACGAAGTCATTTTAAATGGATTTTGGCTTAGAATTGGTCAAAACCCAGAAAACGGAAGTCATTATGAAGAAATAACATTTCATGCTCAGCAAGAAATTAACTGAAATGTTCAAAGGTTTTTTTTTTAAAAAGCCGAATATGTTAACTATGAACGCGAATAAAGTAAAGTTGATTTATGTCAGCCCTAAACTCGGTAAAAACAACTAGGTACTTCATTTTGGAATAGTTCTGCTTATGCCTATGGAACCAGAAACAGTAGCATAATTATCAATTTTTCTTTGGTTTATGGATGATGAGGCTAAGAATTCTAGGAAAGTCAACTTCAGTTCAGTTTCAACTGCTATTAAGGTGAATTGCCTCCCATTCTTCAAATTTCTTGAACCATTCTCCTTATAAAAGGCCTCGCATGATCGACGATTGCAATAAAACAATAGAAATCGCTGCAGTAATTTGAACATTCCGCTATAACCTATCTACCAGATATGGTGGTATCGTTTTATCGTTCAAATTAATGCAGGAATCAATTGGTCTAGATCAACGCCATAAATCTCTGGCACGCTTACTCATGCCTGTATAGTTGCTGGTGCCTAATGAAGCATTTAGGAACGATTTTTTCCTCGTTGGCGATCGAAGAAGCCGCATGGTGGATATTGCGTGCAATTTAAATGTAGCCTGCTGCAAAAAAGAGTGTGATGGAAAACACCCGCACTAAGGATATGATGGAAGACGAAAATGCGAACGCAAACAGCGTAAAACAACGATCGCTCGAAAATCGGAAAAGGTAAAGCTGGTCAACAATAGTATATTCTTCCTGGTCGTCAATTCAATCTCTGAGAAGCATTTTGGTACTCATATTTAATTAGCTGCATAGGACGCAGATATATAGAGTATTTTGCAGTTCTCACTGCTTAATATCTGAAGTTGGTTCAGATATATCACTTTCAAAAAATATATGTAACTTTGAATTCACCTCCTCCTGCTGTTCCAATGATTTGGATGATGAAGGCGAAGCAAGAAAACACCAAAATGCACAAAGAAGGAAAACATTAAAGTCTTCCGCTGTCGCAGTGATGTCATGTATTGTAGACATTTCCTTTGCGAAGAAAACAAACCTGCAACTGAACTGCGAAATTTTCTTCACTTCACATAAAATTTCACCACAGATACGCAGCAAAGCAAAAGATCATGTTAAAATAATGTGTGTCCGTTAAATCTTCACTGTGGTCGGATATTTAGGCAAGGGATTGAGTTGCTTCTCGCATACGACCGTTTAGGTTGCGTACCCCGACAGGGAACAGCTTTAAACCTTCATTCCCCCTGAATCCAGAAGAATAGCTGTCGAATTTCATTATTTGTAGAAGTGTACGCGGCTGAATAACCCTGTATGATCCACCTATTAAAAAAAAAAAAAAAAAAAAAAAAAAAAAAAAAAAAAAAACGCGAGTACTGCTTGAGCTGGAAGGAGTGCAAAGGTCACAATGCATTTCAGAGCAACTTTCAACGGCATAGTAAGTTTGAACTCCCCTTGGGGTAACCACAATAATCTAACCTATACGGATTATGTGCTGAAATGCTCTTCAACCACATGAGCGTAGTGGTTATCCATTCTTATTGTGCCTTCGATATGTGTTGTTTCCGGGGGGCCATGCCGCTGCACGCCATTTCCACTGTAGTGGCGTGGGTTCACGTATAACATCGATTTTAAGCAATCTCAAAACAATTCATTAGTTCGTCAGAATATGCCGCTTTATGAAGCCATAACTTTCGTTTCTTCAATGTCGGTCGTCGTTATTACTGTGGTTTGCTTTTTAAATTGTGGTTTCGTCGTCGTTCAATGTCATTGACAGTCTCCCAAAATTTCAGAACATTTAATTGCCCAAGTCCGAGGCGTTGGGTAATCGCGAAGCAGAACACGCAACTGCAGTCTAGCAGGAATCAAATTGGGCCAAGCCAGTCAGGCAGTTGATGAACACTGGAAGTTAGACAAAGGGTGCAAGAGGAGCAGGATGTGGACAGACCATTTAGCATTATCGCAAAGCTTTCTAATCATCGCACTGCTTAAGAAAAGAATTTGTAGCCGCATCAGAGAAGTAGCGGCGATTAAAAAGAATATGAAGAATACCGGTGTTCGGCGCGATGCCTGAGCTTTAATCCGGCACTCCTTACTTGCAGTGAGGCCAAGACTTTTGTGTTATACCAAAAATTGCAAGCTGCACAACTATTGCAGTTATTCAGTTTGCATCAAAACGCACACTGCCTTAGTAACGCATCAAGTGTTTCGCTGAAGCATTGCAATTTCGGCTCAAGGCATCATCTGCTTCACTTTTTTGTTGTTGATGCAAATCATACGATTTACTATCTTTGTTTGCTGTTTCGATATCACTGCCCTTTTGGCAGGCCTGTCTTGTTCATTCATTTCATTCTTTGTGCGTTATGACGCTTAACCCCCTATTTTATCGCTTCTTCCAATAAACCGAAGACCCTCATTGTTTCTATTGTCGGCATATGATCCACCGCGCCTCGTTTTGTTCACGGCGCCACCACCCATGACAACTTGTCCGATAATGCATGCAAACAGTGGAACACCAACAAGGGAAGATCCACTGCAACCGCATGTTAACGAGCGCAGTCACTCACATTTCTAGATCGAACAGAGGAGCGTCGTGTGTGGTCCAGAATGTGGAAGCTATGCAATCTCCTGCGGTGCACAAAGATCTTGATCGACTTGATAACCTTGCGACAGTTGCTCGCTCATCACCGTCATCTGCGCAACCTTTGCAGCAGCCTTCGAGTTCGCAAGGCAAATGAGCTCGAGAATCAAAGAGAGCTTTCGTTCAAGGATTAAGTATTGAAGGCTCAGTTGCCGTCCACAGCACCCCATGATTTCAGAAAAACGTTGAAAAGATGCTTACCGCGCAACTTTTGTTACCAACGTTAAACCTGTTATTTATCGCGCTTACAAGTACGGCATCGGAGTCAGAAAAACCCAATTTCTTAACGAGATCTGCAAGGCATACTAACGAACTCGCAAGGACCGCTTTTTTGCATTCATCAAAAAGGAGATAATGAGTACATAATGAGCATAATGAGACTGGACATAATGAGTACGCCATGCAACAAACACCGCTTGCACTAGACAAAACAACTAGCGAGCATTTGCATGAGGAACATCGAATTTTAACGTTTAGTTTCCGATAACGAATACCGCTAAAGGACTTATGCATATCGAGTTCCCGACTTGAATCAATCAGATGAAAATTTGTGATGAAGGGTTTTGGCGATATGTAAATGACAACGAGAACTATCGTAGAGCTGTAAAATGCTCCAAAAGACGAAATTAGTCAGAAGTGACTCATAAAATCAGTCCATTAACAAATCTGCAATAGCCGACTTTTCTGTGCTAAGGCTTTCGTGTGCTATGGATAAACGACAATAATGGACGAACATAAAAATAGACACGAATTTTGGGTGGCATTATAGGATTATAAATGTTAAATAAATTGGTGACAAGATCTAAAAAAGGAGATAAATAACCATAGGAAATAAGGTCAGCAACAAATTCGTTATGAGATAACCACAAGACAAGCACAAGACTACATCACTTCGATGGAATGGAAGGAAGATAAAGAGCTGAATTAAGCAATGTTAGCAAATTAGGAAGCGCATTCGAGAGGATGGACGACAACCAGATCCATTTCGACAATCTAATACAATTGTCAAAGGAAAATAAAGTCCGAAAAAAAGAAGCACAAAGTGGGAGACACGGAACACAAACGCAATCGTCCGAACTCAACGCAGCTGGTAGCAAGTTAACGAGTGAACTATGATTTGCTGCAGGGGGTTAACTGTTCATAACAATGATAAGTTCACACTACAATGCTGAATGGTATAACGCTTCTTTTATGCAAACAAATGAACTTACTGCTGCAGCAAGATTGTGCTGCAAAACAGCAAGATGCTGTGTTGAGAGCGTTGGATTGTGTGATGTATGAGCACGTATGGATTTGAAGCGTTTTGACAATTGCGGCTGTCAATAATACGCGCTAGTCTCTTGCCTTATACACCAGCAATTGCCGTCGTCGCTTGATTTCGCTTCCAAGCAAAAAGAGCGTATGTATTTGCAAAATCAGAAGCAGGAATTGGCAGGCACGAAAACAGCTGGCGGCAATAGCATTGTGTAATTCCCAAATGGCGTAAATCTCATACATCGCCATTTCCCAATGCAAATGGCAAATGTCGGTTTCAAACTGATGGCACGTCAAGGTTACTCTGTTCGTTTAAATTAGCAATTCGATAAGAGTACTGGCATTTTTCCAATTCTCATATTCAGCTCAGCCGGCATCCATACTAAAGCCATAGTGATGAAGATTCGGGATATAGCCAACACATACACAGTTTCACGGATAAATAAGATATTCATCTGACAGATAACTAAAATTTTTTGTAATCCACTCCCACGTAAATATGGAAGTGAACCTAAGCCGAAACCTTGCTTCCATGAAGCTTTAACTAACAGTATGGTCATCTACTATTCGGCAAGTATTCCAGAAACACTTTCAAGCAATGAAGTTTTTTCACTGTTCTCAACCTTGGCTTTGTGATTGAACATACATTAAAATATGGAGCAAATAAAGATATTTTCTGCCATTATGCAGAAAGGAGCAACACATTTTATTTCACATTATATATATGAGACTTCATTTGATAGATCAGTGAATTTCAAAGATCATAATTTAAGCTCCTTGCCAACACTGAAAGTGATGTAGTAGTCAAACTGTCAAATAGGTCAACAGAAGTCCCATGCCGCAATGACCTTACACTACCGCGATAATCCAAATTACACGTAACGGTCCTCCCTTCCGAATTCCAGCAAACGTAGGGAAAAACCAGTTTTTGGTCAAAGCTTTTAGGGGATTAATTTCCTTCATGAGAATCATTATTGAGTACCATTTTTAGAAACCAATCGAAGACGCCAGATATGCTGTTTGGGGATGATACATGTGGAAATTTCAAATTTCCATATGCAACATAAAGAATTCTTCAAGTTATTTCAGTGCTTGTTCAAATGGCGACATAAGAAGGCATCGAGGATGGGACGGCTGCATAATTGTCATCCGAATGATATTGCTAATATCGCTTACGTGCTAGACGTTGAAAGGACTTTTCAGAGTGGTTAATATCCTATTTAATTAAACAACTCGTTCTACATGATGCCGGTGGGAGATTAGACAACGAAAGAATGCCTTTACTTAATTCTTCTTACTTTTTCGTTCCTTCTTCTTTAGTTCCTGTGCCGAACTAATAAAACATTAGGGCGAAACCCATATGACTCATAACAATTATACTGCAAACGTCCATATAAACGGAATTCTGTAAAAACGGTCACAGAAACAAGTATCTCGGACTCCATAACCATATATTTCAGAAGCACTCCGAGATTGACGTATTATACAGAAATTTTTCGCATTCTATAATCAATTATATCTGGATTATTTATTTCGTAAACACTTTTGGGAGAAGAAAAGTAACTTTTCAGCCACCAGGCGCTCGAAAAAAATCCAACAATCTAAAAAATTCATTGCTAAAGTGGACCAATGTAATGAGTTTAGTCAAAAGTGTTCGTTTCAGATGATTTTCGTTGCAATGAGTTTTTACTTGCAGCTTCGATGTATTTCGAAACTTATAGCAGTTATGAGGAAAAAATTAGTCATCTTTTGCATTTTGATTTGATGAATTCCGCAGTTTTGAATTTCATCACTGTACAGGTAGGAAAAGCGCGACTGCTGAACGGAAATATGCGTGCCTTTTCTAATTTTAACACGACCTTTTGCACCATACCTGAAATTTCTCAAATTTCTATCGCTTTGTAATTAGATGAGTACGCACATCGTAACCTTATAACTAATCAGTGTGGTGCAAAAGGTCGCGTACTGTTCTAATTACGAAGCGATAGTATGCTGTTGCAAAAAAGCTACAACGTTTCCGATCGGCGTATTTGATGTGGCATAGTTGGATTTAGCTCTCATTGTATATATATATATATATATATATATTAGATA
>JAARMF010000422.1:48028-71505 GCA_022844705.1 Toxascaris leonina | reverse complement strand
CCCCCCCCCCCCTCTTCCGTGAACATGGCCTTGCCGCATCTGGCTAGAGCAATTCACACAAAAATATAAAGAAACAATTAATCAGTTTTTTGCCGTATCAAAAGCGCAATGCAGTCAGAGAACGGTGACGCAAATGGACGTAGCACTATCGGTGTAGAGCAGAAGCTAAAAGAACAAACGATGCTAATTCTTGGGGTTTTTCGCGTAATCAGAAGACTTGATGAAGAAGTGGGAGGAAAGGAGTAGGTAAGGCTAAGCTTAAATAATTCAAACTGAAGGACGAAACCTTCACTAACTCGAATAACACTTTGGTTATTCTTTTAGCAAAATTAAGGTACAAAATCTCATAAAAATTGACGGGACACCTTAACTCGATCCAGCGCTAACGACGTAAACTAGCTGCCTTTGCTTCCATTGTAAATAAACTCTAATTCTGCATGGCAGAGATGTGGGAAGTTCAGCTTCAATTGCAAAGCCGACCGGAAATTCCTACCTCAAATTATGAATCGACTGAGCGGAACAGGACTGTCTCAGTTTTTGAAGAAAATCTTACATGCTAACCTGTGACGGCTGCATTCCATAATTACACAGCGAGTTGGGAAATTTGCAAAATTCAGGGCTTCCTCTTCAGTGGCCCAATTCAAATACAGAGATTGGTCACGCTCGATCGGTCGAACGATAACTGCTGCCGCACCGAACAGAAGAATTTTTGCATTTGTTTTGTTTGTAAATATCATTGCTTCGGAAATTAGATATGTATTTGGATATGTAGAAGACGCAATTTGAATTACAGTTATGGCTGGTAATGAAGAAGCTCTTCCGTTTAATCCCATACATTACGGATGGATCGGCTGTTTGCTGTACACACCCTTACCGATTCTACCGCCCCTCTCCAGTTTCCAAGACGAGTCAGCATTTCCGTTTATTTTCATTAAAGCTATTCCAGCCACTATTTTCCTGCTAGACAGTGTATTGCTAAGTCGGGGGTTGCTTGGACGGTTGCTGAGCGGTCGCGCTTCCTTTCGCTCAGCTCGACATGGCGGAGGACCATGGAACGTCGGTCAGACATGACGGTTGCCTGTGAATATGGTGAACAAGCAGGCGCGGGCCAACCAACGGGATTGGGTTAGTTGAGCGACTGCCGAGCGGTCGTTTCTACAATCGCTCAACTCGATACCATGATGAACAATGGCATAGCCGTCACATATGGCGGTTACCTGCGAATATGTTGAATAAGCAGGCGCGGACCAACCAACGGCGAAATTCATCAGGGTGTGACTGGGGTTGGCGGTGGCGCGCCAACACTTAAAAAATGGTCACATTGCCCAATGACGGTTTCATATCACGACGAGTACGATCCGCCGAAAAAGACCGCAGCCCCTACTGCCTTGCAGGTAGTACTTCGTGGAAGAAGAAAGGCTAGGAGAAGGAAACTCCGAATAACTGAAACCTATATCGCCAGCAGGCCGGCCACCAGGCGATGTACTACTGGCCACAGCAATATGGAAAGCAGGACGCTGCAGACCGCCAACGAGATGGGAAGATCCGTTGCGACGTCTACGTGGCGTTGTTTGGATGCGGCGAGCTCAGGATCGTGAAAGATGGAAAAATTGCCAGCTGCACCGATGGAGAGAACGACGAAATCGATGAAAACCACAGCTGTTCAACGTTCAACGCGTATTTTCCTACTAATTCCTCCATAGATTTCCGGAAAGTCTGAAAATTTCAATTTCCTGTCACTAGTTCCAATTTAGCTAATTCCGATTTCTTCATTTAGTGCACCAATATGGAAAATTATCGTCCAATTTGAGGTGTACGAACGCGTTGAAAGTGGGAGAATTTCTCCGAATGTTTGCCCGCTCACTAACTTCTGTCGAATGTACCTCCCTTCCACGTTTGTCTCGGATGTAAGTTATTTCCGAGGCGTCTGCAAGTGATATCAACTCGATTATAAGTATGATTTTCAGTTCAGCAAATACGATCATTCTCAGGGTTTATAGGTAGAAAAGTAGATTATTTTTCAAGATACCTTTCCGACTTTGTATAATGGATCGTGCTTGCTTGAATGCTCTGCGTAGTTTTACGATCAACGGCTCCTGTTAATCACTAGCTAACTTGTCGCACGGCGTTTGATTACCGCTAATGATCCATCGATTTTCCTTTCCTCTTCATATACTTAGTTCATTTTTTTCCTATTATCTACATATGAAGGGCTGTTTGCTAGTTTTCATTATCGCTTGCAAACAAATGGCATTTCATTTACTACTGATTTATGGTTTGATATAGGGTTATATTTATGTTATTTATTTATTTATTTTTTATTTATTTATTTATTTGTTTGTTTATTTACTTATTTATTTATTTGTTTATTTATTTATTTGATGGATTCATATGCTACGATCATAACCGAAAGAGTAAAATGGCGCCGTGAACAGCCCTGGGAGTAACTATTACGGAACGAAATTTTAGGTGATGACCGACTGAGCTTGTTCTATCAGAATGTTCACGCGATATCCCAGACGATTATTAACCTACTTTTTGGTGTGGTGACTATTTGCGTTGGAGATTCCCTGTCCGTTCACAAAGGAGCCTCACTTTCTTTTCATTCCCCCAAAAAAAAAAAAAAACAACAACAATGAATTAGCATATACTGGATTAGGAACTTGTGAATAAAAATAAGCTCACTGGGTCGTTGTCGTTTTCGCCATCAAGGGCAACGCCCCCAATGAAATGCTTACTCACAAATCCTATCCTCTGCAAGCAAGCGATTTTTACGCAGTGGTTTTCTCGTTAGTGACGCGATGATGACTCAACTATCACGCGAAGCTACGACAGCTGATTGCGGCGGAGTAGCCGAAAGTGGGAAGAATATGGCTAACAGGCCGTAGTGCAGGAGTGAGTAATGAGACAAAATCACAGCACATTTAGCACCGCATATCTCCTCAATCACGCACGCAAGCGTACGCGTCGTCAGAATGGATCGTTATCGTACCATACCGTAGCAAGTGATCGAATAAGCTGGCTGATTTTTCAGGTTAATGAGAAAAAATTGCGTGTTTTCTCACGTCAATGAGATAAAGTGGGCAATTTTTCGGGTTTATGAATAGAAATCGTATAACTGCCGCAGTCATTCTTGACTATCCTCTCAGAAATGACACGTAGTTGCAGATGCTGCTGCCAGCGCTGTTACGAAATTAGTCCGCAGTGTCTTGTTTGAGATTTTCCAGAAACTCATTGCTTCATACCTATGGTATCAATGACTCTTACTTAAACAATTTATTGCAGAAAGCGATCGTGCGAACAGAAATTTGTTTCCTTTAACTTTGACCTCCAAAACATGCTCTTTAAAAAAAAAAAAAAAAAAAAAAAATAGAATTATTACCAAGCGTTACTTCAGAAACGGTCGCTCCATTTCTATGAATAAAGTTGCATCGATCAAACAGCCAGTAAGAAGAACAACCGACGCCATCACACAGCAAACTCCAGCCGCTCTATCATTTTGCAGCGATTATGAGCAAAGAAAGGTGTCTGCAACTGGCTACCGAATTTACGCGATTGTATTATTGAATCCATGTTGTATTTGCCGAACTACACCATACAGTTTTTGACGGCGCGAAATTTTGGTTCAGCATGCTTTCAAACTTTACCTAGCAAGCGTAAGTTCCACAAGTATTTCCGTCGAAAATTCCCGTAGATGCGAAGTGTCGTTGAAAGTTCGTGCCAACTTTTTGAGAATCAGGCTAAACGTTACAACACCGCACTAATACTATATTAGTGATGCTGACTTGTGCAACACTACGCTTATTGCATGCAAATAAAATGCTGTAAACATACGTGCTTTTTGATACACCTGAACCTTTTCAGGAATCACTCAACACTAAATTATTACACATCACGCACAACTCATCAATATATTGGCATGAAAAAGAGGGCAGCTAGCGGAAAGAGATGGCTTTACGTCCTCATGATATGGCTTTACGAAAGCGTCATATGAGATGTCTCAATGCTCGAATAACCGCAGATGTGAAGTTCGCTGAGCTTCTAAACACTCCCTAATCAGAGCTAAGAACGGCGTCAAAACTATCCATCATTCATCTTTCGGGCTTAAAAGAATGCCATATTCGGCATTTTCACGCTCTTAAGCATTCGTATACGAATTTCGATGACACGTTTGAACGGAGCCCTAGACGGGGCGAAAAATCTTCCCCTCATGGTTTAGTCATATAAAAAGTGACATATTCGACGGCTTCATATTTGGTATTCCTCATTCGTGAAGCTTTATAATGAGCTGAACACTTCTGACTGATTAGTGCTGCTTGGTTACAGGAGTTTCACGTGACTGCCGCATATACACAAAAAACGTTGTTGTTTTGTTGCATATATACGTGTGTCATACGGCTTGCAATCAAATCCCCTCTGTATGTAGTAGCTATCCGCTTTAGGTGGGAGATCGGTAAGTTTGAGCTGATGGCTTTTTCCGGAATAACCTGGGCACAGCTGATCAGAACCAGTTCACTCTAAAAAAGTTGATCATCTTCCGACAGCGAATCGAACTATGTCGCGAAGTTGTTGCGAAACTTTCAGTCGTCACGAAATTTCCACGCTAAACTGCGTTACACACGCAAACCCACCCTTTTATTGGAACATGCTCTTCCATTTCGAAAAAACCATGCTTAAGCCGGAGTCATAAAAATTTTCCCCACGAACGTTTCCTTGAAGCATTTCTGGATCGAACAAGAACAGTGTACATTTTTAGCGAAATAAGGGCGCAACCAAAATCTCCTGGGCTACATCTCATCCGTCAGAATGCAAATTTTCGAAATACGGGTGCAAATTTGTCGGAAACTGCAATATTTTAGTTTGCAATTGGTAAGAGGCACCCTGTCTACACCCTACGGATAAAAGCCGTAAAAATGTGCTTTGTAAATGAAATCGGGAAAATGAGAAAGAGCACGAAGCAATGCTGAAGGGAAAGCTCTCTTCAGCTCACCATCGATTCTGACGAAAATTCAAATTGGAACAAGATTTTTTTAAAAGAAAGATCGTTCCCTGATTTCAGAAACTTCCCAAAGCTCGAATCCGAGAAAAACTTCAAAATTCATGGGCTTGATCCCCTAAGGCATACTTGTGAGGATAGCAGTGCTACGCTTCGCCTTGGTACTAGTTCATGTAGTTAGCGTCAAAAAGTCAGCAGCATATAATTAGAAGTTCCCTCGAAAAAAAGGCATTCAAAACATAAATTTTGCAAAGATCTACGAAACATTGCCTGCATTCGATATATAACGAGCGAGGGAGCTCAAAGTGAAGTAGAAGCGATGAAAAAAAGAATGCCCTATGAATGGGTATTAATCGCTACGAAAAAGACATTAGCACAAGGTAAATCGTGCCTAATGGGCAAAATTTTCCCTCATCATCTCACACTCCACCTCTTCCCCTCTTAACGATACTGAATTACTCCTTCAGGTAGATTAGATTTCAAAACTTGCCTCAATTTATATTGAAATCTAACTGAAATATGTTGCCATAAAAATTAAAATCGTAAGAAGAAATTAGCTGAATGAGACTCTTCTTAACGTATATATTGTGTGGCCAATCAACTAAATCATTTATGGTGTGAGATCTTGTAGTGGTCGAAGAATTATGAAGGAATCCATTTCAAAAGCAATGCTACCGTCTGATTAGTTCGCTCTTGAATCGATAGCTCTAAAGCTGGACCCATCAAGAGAGTTTGCTAAACTGTGCCAAACAACTGTATACATGTGTGTAAACCAAACGCAAGCACGAAGCAAGCAAGAGTATTAAGTGCTAGTAACGGACACGACGAGTGCGCTGTTGAAGCGATCTCGTTTTCAACACAATTCAAGCACCTCTTTGTGATTTCTTTGGATCTGTGCATTGTATTGACAAGGTAAAAAAGAACGCCGCATCTCAATGAACTCCACTGCAAGAACATTTGCCTCGTATTAAGCGCAAAGCTGAATTGAATTCTGGAAATGCTTTTGTGCAAAATAAGCAAAGCCATATTGCTGAGAATTGATCGTCTGAGTACGGTCTTCCGCGCAAAAACCTCTTTGGAAATTATGTAAAGGTAAAATGCTGCATTATTGCTGCAATTTTGCTACACTTCAAAATCTGTTAAGGCGATTTCCTTTTTATAGAGGCAAAGTACGAGGGAAAAACTTGAGTGGTATGCTACGGAAGAAGAGTGCAATTCACGGTATTTTGAACTTCGTGCAATTGCTTAATGGTTTAATAACAATTTAAGTGAACCACTGATAACACAAAAAGGTTTACTTTCGCTGTAGATCTGCTTCAGTATGATAGCAGCTGATTATTTCGCGGTATAGAGCTTATATTTGTTAGCAGCTTTTTTTGACCTTATTGCGTTTTCCTCTCGTTTCCACTTTCCACTCTCGTTTTCTTCCTTGAGAAGGAAGGAGCATGATAATTAGACGCTCAAGCAGTCTTCGAAATAGAGCAGCTTTTATTTGGCGGAGGTGCTAACGACAGATTGAAAGAAAACAGCACAAACGGGGCTCACACACATTGGAGGAAACTCGCCGATGTTGTATTGTGCATGGCTTCTCTGGGAATCTGGGAATGGGACTGACAGAGACACCTTCTTTTAAACGACATCAAATCTCATTACTGTTTACATTACTCATCAGAAAAATTGAGCGACTGGCGTTTTTTGTTGCGAATGTTGCGCCAGGCTAAACTCAACCAATTAACCTCAGGCCACGTCTCAAACTGGAAATAAGCTTATAAATGAAATTGATAAGCTTACTTCGTATAACAAGTTGTGTAATTATCAAGGATGAAAAGAATGGAATTCTTCCTCTCTCAAAAGGAGTCCTATGATTGAATTCTTTTGATGTTTGCCTTGAAATTTGAGACGAACGTGACTTGAGAAATGCAAAAAACTGAAATGCAGGCATGTTTTGAATATTGCAGCGATGGATTTGGTATCACTCATCTAATGACAAGGCACTTTAGCCTACTCGTTAAGCGAGTAGCCGACTCGTGAAGCGAACAAAGAAATGCGACTGATGTCTACGGCTCCAGATGCCGGAAATGTGAAGAGCAAAGCGCGTAAAATTATAATGATTTTACATTTTCGAAGAATTAAATTTTGAATACGCTGCAGAAATATCACGGCAGAACTTCAATCGAGTTTCAAACTTCATATCTTCGATGAAACGATGGAGCAGTTGTGTTTCGAAAAAAAAACTCTATGTTTGCTTCTTGTTTATTTTGTTCTCTTGCTTCCTTTCTCTCTCTTTCTCTTTCACAAATTTCTTGAAAAGAGACAATTTCGGGCAAAATTTCTACGTGGTTTGTATCGTCGCATATGAAAGCAACAGTTGCAATTTGCGATATATCAGCTATCTTTTCTTTCCATGCTCTAAAATTTCTCTTGAAATGTCATTTCTTGCATCACACTTGTCTCGAAATGCGGAAACATGCTCGTCACATGCTGTCTCAAAAGTCATGAAATACTTTCAAAAATCTTTGGAAAATACGGCTGAAAATTTTCTAACATTTCATATCGGAAAATGCATAGCGGAAAGACTCAGCTTAGCATCCAAGTTATTCGAATGCCCCTTTTATTCGGCAATAATGAACAAATTTTTCCATCAGTATGGAAAATTGAGTAAGTTTTAGCAGTGTGCATATGCAGTCGAGAATCACAATTCCATTCGACCGATGATGAAGATGAGACGAAAGAAGTAGAATATGGCTAGAAAAACGCATCCTCTGTTAACAATGTCCTCCGCAAATCAGCAGTCCTGGTTTAAGAGCAATACCCGGAGACCAGCAGTCTTATGGTGCTGATGATTTAGATAAATTGCATCGATTCGAGAATCATATGGTTTGTTGGCATGAAACAGCTCAATATTTTCAACCCACACTAGCATGCCAACGAACACCACTGAAATCGGTCTTGAGCTTTAATGTTCCTCTCATATTTTATACAGTATCGATTGTGTTATAGTTCACGAAATCAGCAGATCCTGAAAGTTGACACTTTGCATTTTTGTGCCGATAAGCGGGGTAATATGATGGCCATTATATTTTTTGTGGCAGATGCACCACATGAGACCTCTTGTGCCTAAAACATTTGAACGATGCTTGAAAAGCTGGTTTACCAGTTTTCCAAATTCTTAACATCTGATAACTTATAATTTTGCCATCAGCTGATGCTAGTCGGATTGCTTTGTGGTGATTCGACCTCCTCACAAATTGAAAGATTTCAGTTGTGTAACGATTTTCGAAACATCAGTTATTATTATTAAGAAGCGTTTTTCTTAACTGAAACTGTTTGCAGTACTGACATCCACGGCAGATAAGTGAAGCATAAAGCGATAAGCATAGAATGAGAATATCCTCAGTCTTTGGAGGATTTTTATTGTTCTACTACATAAATCAACCATATCTTGTCTTATGCTATCAGTTAATTGTATTTCAATCAATGGCTCTTCTGGGCTCTTCGATGTAGTGCCTCACCAGACCAGCTGAAGATATCACTCGCTGCAGTAGGTCGGTGATATTTTCAGAACTATACGGAGATGACCATTTGCAGGCATATGTGCATATGCAAATGCACGCAACAAGGTAACTGAGCATATTTATTCATTCATTTAGCGCACACATATCTTTATTCATCTATTTATTTGTTTATTTATTTATTTACTTATTTGTTTATTCATTTCTACAATTATCTGTTTATTCCTCCATTTATTCACTTTACTCATTCAAACAATCAAGCCTCTCCAACCTGCGCGAAATGAACTATGCTGTACAGAAGCAGAGATGAAGCGGGCGCGAAAAGTTGATGACTTCCATACACAGCGGCGCTCATTCTCATTGCAGTGGCCAGCACAGGTGGAATTTCGGCAGAACAAAGCGAATCATGCCCCAATTAAACATTCTGGTTGCAATATTGAGCAAAGATGAGTTTTGAAGGCGATCAGCGAATATATACGAAGAAATCAACACAAAAACGATGTACAACATTTTCACCATAAAGCACACGATTTGTTACCGTCATATGTGCCAACTCAATCTGTAATATCATAACTGCGTTCCATATCAATACGATTTGCCGAGAAAAATCTGTCTAGGAAAGCAAAAATGATGTGTGACCTTGCAAAATAATGAATGCGAAAAGAAAACAGTGCGCTTGCAGTACAAGTAGTTTTTACATACAGGTTTAACTGATTGTCTGGCATCGCGTTGATGGTTTCGCTAAGCGACCACAGGTTCTCACACGTGGTGGGACTCCATGATCTGAGGACTCCTTTTTGTTGGTGCCAAATTTATTTTCTTTGCTATGAAACACTAAAATGCTCCTTTCTGAGCACATTTTGTGAATTTCGATGTGAAATTGGCGTTTAAGCAACGTTTGTTGGTGTCGCTGGAGTGAGATACTTTTAAGGTATGCAACCATTCTTTATATTATCAAGTACACTTACTTGATATTTTGCATAGTTACTTGATGTGTTCAAAGACCTCAGAACAAAGGCACAGGTCATCAATTTCTCATGTTTCGAGAGAGGGTGCTTGTGCTGTAGGTGGAGAGGGAGTTAACTGAAGAAGGAAATTCCTCCAAGATTCTAAAGCGCCACAGCAGCAGTAATTAGAGCATATGTGCAAAATCGTGCGTAAGTACAGCAATATATGAAACGCCGTATACTGCTGGAGCCTCCTTATACGCTGAGCGGCTTCTTATTATTGTGAATTATTTGGAGAGAATTTGTTTGATGGGAATCTGAAGTCGAGAGGTTAATAATTTTCTTGAATTCTTTGGAGAGCCACATACCGCTAAATTTTTAACATTTTCAGAATTCAAGGAGCACTGGTCGAACACACGTTTATTTTATGGGTAATAATCGATACTTGGAATTCGAACGGTAGCAAGAGTTGTCACCTCGAATGGCTTCAGATGCCCACTAAGAGGGGAGCGAGTTATGAAGTGATATGTGGTGTCTCGAGTTCATCTATCTTCGGAATACTTCCGGCATGACAGCTGTCATATCTTGTCATATTTGTTATCATTCATCAAAAAAAGAACAAATTCGTCAAAAGTGAAAAAGAGGACTGGTTCCTTTTCAGTCTACTCTATGAATGGGAACATTCTGCTACGTGAAACCTCCAATGAATGAATTCAACATAATGTGGAGTTTGTTGATGATTTGTTGCATTTGTCGGGCACGCCAACATTTGATGGTACTCATTTGCTCACTTTTTTCGTGTCTGTTATTTCCTTTTTTTTCGGAAAAGCTGTTCCTCTTATTTTGAAAAGTTGGACGATATGAAAAGGTGAGGATAGTGGTGAAGCATCGAAGTGGCACCATAAGTGTGCCACTCCGATGCTACACTCTGACAATCGCGCTTGTAACCTGGACAGCGAAGAGAGGGTAGTTTTTTTTCTTTTTCTGAGAAAGACAGAGAGCATGTTTGTATGAAAGTTCATCAGTCAGATTAGCGCGGCAATCGCTCATCTAGAGATTTACGGAAGTCGAAACCATCGCGGGACATGAGACCCCGCAAATAGTTGACGTAAAGCCTGGATTCGTGATCAAAAATTCTCAACTACAAAATAGTACCACATTCAATGGCATGAACAACCTCTCTTAAAGAAGCGCATAATAGAGTCTGCATCTTAGGCCTTTAACATGCCACTTAACAGTAGCCTATTTTGTTGGCCACGTTCAGCCAATTAGTTAGTGTTTAAAAAACCTGTTTCTTTACACAAAGAGCATAGAAACAATTTAAACGAGGGTCGTCGTAAATAGCGAGACAGCCGAAAATAGAGAGAGTTATGCCTGCGGTTACAGAGTGCAAGCAATCTATGAACGATCATTCAAGAAGACAAATTCACGGCAGATTAGTGATGCATTTTCGCTGGTGGGCATTTTGTCCAAGTATGCTTCACTTACCATAACTAGCACTTTAATAAAAATAAAAATTGTGGCGAGAGAACAAATTTTTGAAAAACGAAGGGCAACAAGTAATAGTAAGATATGTCGCGAAATAAAAGTAATAAGATTTTAAGAATAACAATGGCGACACAGAGTAAAACGAACTGATCATTTGGAAAGAAACACCAACCGAAAGCATTATATCGCAAAGATGACTAATTCGCTTTGTTTGCAAGCGAGAATCTCAATACGCAATTGCGGATAATACAGTTAATGGCGCTATATGTTCAGATCGACGAGCTAGCGTGATCTGAAATACGTTCGGTTATCAATATGTCGCACAAACATTTCATGTGTCCACACAATCCCATTTGAGAGCATTTGATGAATTTTTTGCAGGTCACCTGTGGTCTTCACTTTTATTAGCTTGATGGTTTTTTTCATAAAATTAAACTGCTTCATTCATGCATAACTTATTCGTTGTCGACTAGTTGCAAGCGAAGCATCCCCTTTGATACAAATGATAATCCTGCATGAAACTAATGCTCTTTGTGGCTCAGTATCCTACAACGGGACCGAAACATGTATGAGAGGGAATGATTTCAAGGAATCTCGAACATGATTGCTCGGACTAGTTATTTGTGCCGATTGAGCTGTTGGCCGTAATATATGCAGCTGTTCGCTGAATTTTGCACTCTAAGTCGAAGACAAATCATATTTTTGCAGCAATTGCTTAAGACGCCTTTTCAATTATCCAACTTTGCTTGTGATTCGGCCTGAAAAGTATCGCTTGCAGCAATTCGAACTTTTTACAGAATAACCAAAGGGAGACACTGCATCCACTGTTGTGAGCCTTTTCTCATAAGCTCTATTACGTTGAATCCGAAAGTTTTTTCAAATCTTAATGTGAATACGGCAATATCAATGAAATGCGATTTGTTCGGAAAGATATCACATTTCTACACACAGAGCACTCCCATGAAACTTCATGAAAATTAATGCCCCTTGTCGATGAAGGCCTTCATCCTAACCGGTAAACGAATGTGTTAACGCTTTTTTTTGGTGAGAAAAAGGCTCGTGAAACGATTCTTGGGAACTTGGTCCTCGAGAGACACTCGAGAGTCCTCAGTTATTATTGGCAACTTCTCTCTCGCCTTTTCACAGTTTTTACCACGTCGCCTTGACCACCTATCAATGCTTTCATCTTCCGATTGCGTATTTCACTAAAATAGAATCGCGTCTCAATTACAGGAAACCATCTGATGCAAATCTCTTCCCCAAAGCCTTGGCAAAAATTAACTTCTTGGGGTAAACCGTAATTTCTTTTTCAGAGTTAATTTATTGGAGAAGAACCCTTCTTGGTGTAGAAATTCGATCGAAGAACTACTTCAGTTACTGAAAGCAGTGAAAGGGACTAGCAAAGCTCACGGATGAAAGGAAATAGGAATTTGAGAATTTCATATTATTGAACTTGTTATGGAAGCTACAGGACGTTCTGTCTTTGGAATTCGACGGCGCCAGATTAACTAATTTGAACATGAGTCTTTTCCATGACAGATTTCTTAGAATATCAATGGCTTTTTCTGGCTTTGTAACCAATAAGTGTCAAGAAAAAAAACGAATTCACTTTCCTGCGTCATCCTCATCCTTCCATTCTTCGCACTACAAAGCATTCCAGTCTCCCACTCCACCTTTCCCCGCCTCCTTCATCCTTCGCCGACTGTCTCATTGCTCGATCATTGGGAGTATTGAATATTAGTGGCGAACTGCTGCGAGTGAAGAAGCTTTGGAAACTTTCGAGCGTTTACAAATAGTTTCAGTTTCTGAGAGCATAGAATATCGATACTCAGATTCTGCAGAATATCTCTCTGGTGAATGAAGAGAGGATGCCGAAGATGAACTACTGTCGTGCCGTTTATGCGGAACTTCTATACGATGAATCCAACTGCAGCAAGTCCGCGATCAATCTAACCCACTAACAGTACTGTTGACAGGTAAATATAGAAAACCCAACCACTGATTGTTTTCAAATTGCTAAATCGATGCGCAACGCTTATTGAAAATCTCAAAAAAGCTTAGTAGCAATAAATGTTGCCAGAGATATTCGTGCACTGCCATATCCATCTGCACAAGGACGTCTTTGCATTGGGGGGATGCTAAAATCACGCTGCCCGCATCGGTAAGAAGTTATAAATCTGACATTTACGCAATGGGCACACATTGAAAAGATTTTTGTGGCAGATATGCTTCTATACAGGCGTTCTCTTTAAAAGTGCGCACATAATGACGCATGCAACCACGCATAATTAATGTGCATTTGGGATCCGTGAAAACGATTGCATGGGATGGGAAGCGACACGGAGCTGGAGAAACTCAACTACACTAATATGTGCAGGTGGCAAGCAAAGTATATAGGCACACATTTCCAAATTGCTGTTATCACCTTCGTAATTTTATTAAGGTTGTCGGTGTCGGTGGGTGGTTGCTGAGCGGTCGTGTTTCCTGCCACTCAGCCGGACGTGGTGGAGGGGTCGCGAAAGGACCGTCAGATATGACGGTCGCTTGCGAATATGCAGAATAAGCAGGCGTGTACCAACCGACGGCGAAATTCATCAGGGTGTGGCTGGTGTTGGCGGTGGCGCGCCAAAACTTAAAAAATGGTCACATTACCCAATGACGGTTTCGCATCACGGCGAGTACGATCCGCCGAAAAAGATCGCAGCCCCTGCTGCCTTGCAGGTACTTCGTGGAAGAAGAAAGGCTAGGAGAAGGAAACTCCGAATAACCGAAACCTACGTCGCCAGCAGGCCGGCCACCAGGCGATGTACTACTGGCCACGGCAATATGGAAAGCAAGAACGCGGCAGACTGCCAACAAGATGGGGTTTTGACTTCTACGTGGCACTGCTAGGACGCGGCGAGTTCAGGATCGAGAAAGATGGAAAAATTGCCAGCTGCATCGATGGAGACAACGACGAAATCGATGAAATCACCGCTGTTCAATGTGATCAATGTGATCATTTGTAAGCGGTGAAAAGACCTGCTCGCCTGGCCAGCGGGGTGGCGTCACTTATTGGCTACAACAGTGCAAAACCACGGGTCTCAGTACCCTAGTGGAAGCGCATTGTGACCGGCAGCGTCATCGACGCTCGATAGTCCGGTCAATCAAGTGATCAAGTGAATTTTATCAAATCTCGTACGAAAAAGAAGACACAAATCAGAAAAAATGCTCAACCTAGCTGGATATGCAAACTTCTGGCTTCATGAAAGTAGCATAATGGAACGATTCCATATATGCACAAAACCAGATCTACCTCTGCCTGGCATCCACTCATTTGCGAATGAAATAAACTAAGCTGGATAATACTTATGGTCGCAAATTGATTGACTTCTTTCGGCTGTGCTGATTCCTTCCGGGTGCGCTGTCAATGCCATTCATAATGTATCAGTGGAAGCATTTGAAAACGATTGTCGGTATCAAACTAAATTATGCTATACTTACAGTGGGGGCTAATATCCATATCTGATCACATACCTAATCACTCCAAAACTAGCACCGACTATGATTCCTTTTAAGAAAAAATCTTTACCTGACCGACACTGTTTTTTGCGTGCTGGCTTAGCGGTTCATGTCAGTCTTTTTTCAAATAAAGTTAGTTTACACACACTTTGCTGAGGTGTCTGACGGAGTTAGCCACATAAGGCAATGACGCTCCACACAACTCACCAAACTAGAAAACCTAAAAGCATTTCATTACAATCTTTTAATTCGAATACTTACTGAGTGATCTAAGTTTTGGACTAGATAGAGGCGGACACATAAGGATTGTATGCAAGCTTGAAAGCCACGATATTTGACTGGTTTTTGATTGAAGTTCGAGTCTGAAACTCATCGAATACTTACTGAGTGATCTAAGTTTTGGACTAGATAGAGGCGGACAAGTTTTTGCAATGTGTACAGCCTACATCACGCTTGGATCGCTGTTGTTTCCGGTTTACGGAAAAAGGGTCTCATATGAGTTTTTGAGCAAATCCTGTTTGTTGATGATTTGAAAATCTGTTGCCTACTTCGAGATGCATTCGTTCGTGGGTCCATTCAGGGATATTCTGAGAAGACCATGAATCGCCGAATACGGAGCACCTTCAGATCTCACTTGAAAAATGTTGGACGTTAAGCGTGAGCCTCGGAAATGAAATATCTATTCACTCAATTGATGGAAAAGCTACTGACGTTTGCGAAGATGATGCACGTGTCTTCGACATTAAAATCATATGCGACTTATGTTCTAGTCCTCTTTCTAATGAAATTACTCCCAGAGCTATGCGTACTGCAAATTACATTCCGAAAGTGCTACATTAATTACATACTGAACACTTCACCAAGGCCTTTTCATCTTATTTTCAGCTCAACCTCGAGCATTGCCCTCCAATTTGGTTGCCTTATCAACACTCAAAAACAGGTGCTATACAAAATATGCAAAAATAGTTCAACATAGAGGCATTCAGAAGACACTTTACATTTCCGTATGACTTTAATTGCTTTGTTGCGCGAATCTTCTTTGTTTAGTTCTGTTTTTAAGTGGTTAACAGGCTTGCCGATTTTAGTTTCAACCACGTCTTCGGATGAGCTCCAACAGCAGTGGGATTTTCATATCCTTAGTGGTCAGATCGGCAAAACATTTGCCCTGGACGGAGTCGTTCACTTCTTTTCGTAGCGTATAATACAGGAGGTTATGCACTTCTTCAAACGCCGAATTGCGCGCTTATTGTGCGCCTTACCTGAGAATGTTCTGGTTGCAACAAATATATTTAGAATTTACTCATGAAGCTGAAAATCTTCATTTTTTTCCAGCTTTAAGCATCCACTGAACATCGTCTTCACTCACATATTTTTTCATATTTTTTTTCATCAGTCTCATGCATTCCATACTTTTTATCCACAAACGATTTTAAAACTTCAAATATCCACAAACATCGTAACAGACCGATCGATAAGTCTGTGATGGCTGAGACCGCCCAATTTTTTCGACTTGTGGAAAAGCGTTCCACAGAGATTGGTCCGATTTGCGTTCTGATAACCCTCCATCGGAACAACGACTTTCTTAATTAGCCAACATGCAATAACAAACGCGCAGTGAAGCACTTCCACATTGGAAAATATTTAATTCTAAAGTTTAATAGCGCTATCAACATTTCTGAACAGAAATATGCACTTGGAAGGAAAACCTCTTTTTCCTCCTCCTCCTTACCCGCTTCGCTCCCGCAAACATTCCTGTACGAGAGCATCATGTTATCTCCGAGGTACCCATCGCCGGAAGCTACAGTTGCTACATTTAATTACGATGTAAGCACTCTTCTGTGTGAAATAATGTGGAGTTATGCGATTATCTTATGGTCACACATTTACATAGGTTGTTATTCAGCCATGGTTTGGATAAAATCCATCCACTCTCACGGAACCGGATGAGCAACCCACGTCAATAATGATCTCTGGCTAACGGCGGTTCCGGTCTTCGGCCCGAGACGTAGCGACGCGCCGATCTAAGCACTTACCAGTCGCATCAAATGCAATGTCTACTCAGGATCACCGCAAAACACCTAGGGCGTCCATTGGCGCCTCCCGAACGGCGCGAGAAATGTTCGTGGGCTTCTTGCTAGAGGACGCGGCGAGCTAAAGTGAGCCCAAATACGCCATAGTATCCTATGGTTCGGGTACGCCTTAGTACCCTAAATGTCGGTACCATGACCGCTAGAATCAAAGAACTGATTGATATCCTGAAGTCTCATCGAATCAATTTCGCATGTGTCGAAGAAACCAAGCGGATCGGAGCAATTGCTGTGGACATCGGATAAAGTTACAAAATATACCACAACGAAAATTAAAGGGGGAATGGCGCTAGTATCGCAGTGAACGAGAGCCTTCGTGACTCCATTGTGGATATTGCATCATCCCCCAATCGGCTCATCTTATTGAAAGTCGATGCTGATGGCGAGAGGCTCCGCATCGCCTGCTGCTACGCACCATAGATGAAGAGCTCTGACGACGTCAATGATGATGTTTCGGAAAGGATCGGCGACTACTTGAGAATGATTGAGCCCGAAGAACAAGTCTTGCTAGGTGACGACCTGAATGGGCACGCTAGAAAAGAGAGAGCTGGATATGAACAAGTTCATAGCAGCCAAGGCTTCTGGTTGCGCAGTGATGACGGACAGACGGTGCTGGGCTTTGCAAAAGCATTCGGCATGGCTGTAATTAACACCTATTCCAAGGAACGAAACAGCCGTCTCATACCGTAGGCAACTAGAGGACACAACACCCAAATTCACTACTGGCTCACACGCCAATCTGCCTTGCAGTGTGTTACTGATGCGAAAGTGATACCATCGGTTGGTGCCGCTCTCTGACACAAGCTACTCACATTGAACTGTTGCGAATCTTTGCGAATGCAACGCGATGAATCACGGCACGCAAACGGTCGCACCTTTGTACCAAGTGGAAAAACTAACGATGCAAGGGCAGAGCATACCAAAAAGGGATAAAAGAGAGCTTGAAGCTAATAAGGGATCCTTTGGCTATTCTACGGTAGGAGGGGTCCCTGCTACTCCACTCTTCAAAATTCAGCGGCATATTCTGGTAACAGGCCCATAAATTTGCGACATATTCGCCACGCGTATGACTCGAGGCGAGAATCGACCGAAGTATTAGCGGAAAAGGGGGAGCGAACGAAAAAAAACAAGTAGTGTTTCGAAACGAATTTTCTAAATCGAAAGCCTCCCAGTTCTTTTCCGCTACATGAACACCCCAACCGAAATCAGATAACAGCTGAAATCCGCGAGCTGCATTCTGGCAGAAATCGATTTGTGGCGCCTCCCCAAGCACAAGTATGCGCTCCAGGATGCTCTCAAGTAAATCAGTATTGATTTCACTGGGAACTTTCCGCGCATCTGGAAACAGACTTTTGAACAGGTGCATGATGTAGCAACGAACGTTCTCGGCAAAACACAACCTGGGCGACGCTTCATCGACCAGCAAGCGTGGTGACGGAACGCTGACGTCTAGCGAGCCTCGAAGGAAAAGAAGCAGGTGTTCAAGGCATGGTTCCTTTTAAAAGATGACGCAGACTTCACCCGGTATAAAGGCTTGAAATATTTGGCTAAGTGGGCCGTAGCCGAAGGGAAGACTGCTCGCTATTGCCAACTTTATGAGGAACTGGGCATGCCAGGAGAAGCGAACAAGGTTCTTCGCCTTGCGAACGCGACTTCCAGCAGAACAGGATATAGGTCAAGTCAAGCACATGGGAGATATAAATCACAGTCGTCTGCGCGATCCCTGGGCTCTCCTGAGACGTTGGAGCTCCTACTTTGCGAGGATTACGAACGAAGAATTTCTACACCTGACTATTCAGCCTGCTGTTCCAGTTTTCGGCCCCATATCTCCAGTTTCAGAGCTCGAATTATCAGACGCAGTCACTAAGACGAATTGGAGAAAACCACTTGGAGGAGATGATATCCTAGCTGAAGTATGGAAGTTGCTCGGTGTCATTCTCACACGCCTACTCAATAAGATCATCAACGCAGGGACTATTCCCGAAGTCTGGTCGAAAACCATTAATTTCCTGATCTGGAAAAGCAAAAGAAATATCGCTGAATGTACCAACTATCGCTCCATCCGGTTGCTGCGCCACATTACGAAGGTCCTTGAAAACTTGCTAGATGGAAGGCTGCGTCGACTTGTCAGTCTCACGTGCAGTTAGTGCGGTCTGGTCAGTGGGCGTGGGACGCCTGATGCCATCCACGCCGTGCGACTACTTTTGGAGCGCCATCGGGTGAAGAACAATCCAGTTCACATAGCACTTCTTGATCCTTAAGAAGCCTTTGATCGAGTACCACATGATTTCAACTGGTGTGACCTGAGAAAACACCAGCAGTGTTGCCCACTGCTCAGCTAGGCAGCCTTCATCTTTCAGTACAGATGCTGGCGCCTATCAAGAGTTAGCCTGGTCGTCAGTGATTTTCATTCTTCGTATGGGTGCCATCACTGCCAACCTTGTCGCCTTACCTGTAGTTGCTAGTTTACGCCGACGACGTTTTTCTCGCAGGCAGGTTACGTGAAGAACTCCAAGCCCAGACAAAGCGCTGGAAAGACCGCCTAGGTGATCATGGATTGCGACCTAACGTCAGAAAAACTGAATAAGTGGAGTGTGGTCATCAGGCGGATGGAACTATCGCCACGGACGGAGTGGGTCTCGAGGAACTAACGAAGTTCAAATATCTGGGCCCCTTATCAGCAGCGATGGCGATTTTGCTGAGGAAATCCTCATGGTTATCAACGCATGGGCGAAATGGCACCAAGTTTCGGAAGCCTTAGGTGACCGACGAATCCCTCCACACCTCAAAGCGAAAACCAATGAGAATGTTGTTCATCTGGTAGCGCTAGATGGATCAGGATGTTGAGGCCGCTATTGCTCGACATGAGCAGGCTCTTCGTGCTATGAAGGTGAGAATGCTACGTTGATGCCTGGCAGTAATAAGGCACCACTATATTACGAATGATGACATTCGGCGCTGACTTGGGTAATAACTCGGAAGATGCGAGAGGCAAGCTTACTTGGTTGGGGCCTGTGCACAACACCGAGATCGCATCATTAGCTCGCGGGAGAACCAGGAAGTGATGGATGGACACCATTAAACGGAACGTGGGAAAGATTGGCCTAACGGCGGAAGATGCCCTGATCAATCACGATGGAGGAGACATTGCGCAAACGCTGATCCCTAGGAAATGCGGGGACGAGCGATGAGTGAAGGTAACATAGCCATCGGATATGCGAAAAATCACCATTGGATGAACGATTAAAGCTGGGCATCGCAATAACCTTACAATGAGATACTCGATAGGCGTATATTGTCCGTCAAGATGTCGCATCAAATAATGCAGTCAAAATTTTTGCACTGAGCTCAATTACACTTACAAACTTAACTTTTTAATTCAAGTTCATTCCCTGGACAAATTCCCATGTCATGAAGCGAAAAACACGCTGATAAGAATTCTCGCTCAGCGACTTCTAAAACTAGCGAAGCAACATGATAGAAAAGCTGAGACGATCGTTCCGTTCAATTCGTCAAACAATCTCAGAAGTTATTAGCGATTTTATTGCTTTAGAATTTTATTACATTTGACAATTCCAACAGCAGACAATCAATTATCGGCGAATAAATAAGTATTCGAAATAGTGCACTCATATCTAAGATGAAGCAACACTTTGAGCATATCTTTCATAAATGACTTGTTCGTTTTTTTTTTTTGGAAGGGGCGGGGAGGGGGGAAGGGCTCCGCAACCAAGCCGGTTTGAAAAAAACCGACCGGTGTGACGTGCATGCAATTTTTTCTCTTTTAAGTTCTCTTAAATTGTTACAAAACCAATTGATGGACGTGAAGTATGCTAAATGAGGTGATTCTGCGATGCACGTTAATCACACCCATTAATTTTGTAGTTCAGTCCTCAGTGACCGTGTAGCTGAAACTGCAAGAAACAGGAAAGACCGAGGCCTACACATAGGAGTGAACTTTGCTTGCAAAAGCTGATTTGCAAGAGGCCATAAGAAGGCTTGAGCGGATGGAATTCTTCACTGTCGTCCACCCATCGTATCACCGGTTGAGTAAATCGGCGAACAGATCATGCAGTATCGGAACCGGTTCGACGACCGATTTTTAAGGAGTATCCCCTATACCTGCTCGTCGTTGTACTTTTGATACCCACATGGCTATTGATCGATTCTTCCGCTGCATTCGACAGCTTCACTGAGTGAATCATCATCGCGTGCTTTAAGTGTATCTGGCTGCGTGCATTCGCTTGTTGCTATTGTTGTCCTCCATCGTCGGCCTTCTCCTGTTGCTGCTGAGAAAACTTTCACATTTGATGCGGGTGGACTCCACACCGCGAGAATCATGCTACTCGGTGGAACTGGTAATATAGAGATCGCTGGCAAGTGATTTGCATAAAAAGTCCTCAGATGCTCATTGCGACAGATTACGATTAGGATGTTCCCTGTACGGCATTTTCTTTTCTTTTTTTCAATGAAAACTGTTAACGATGAGCACATAAAACATTGCATTAGGAGGGACTCGAAGGTGAACATTTGAAAAGGTGTTCATGAATAGCAAACCAAATAGTATTTATTCTCGAATGGATTTGCCAGTCTGTGTTTCAAGACTCGTTTCACTTTCCTGCTCGCTGCTCGTGGTTTGAAGCAGAAACTGCTGCTTTCCTTAGTTCCTAATATTCTGATAATAACTTCGCCACTTTTGGCGTTGCACCATTTATTTATTGCATCGGTCTCACATGCCTTACTGCAAACAACTACAAAATGTTCGTTGACTTTGGCAGGCATAGCGAGAGATCAGCGTTTAAAACACAACGTTGTTTTTTAGAGCGTTATCGTGTTCCTATGCAGCAAGCAATACAGTCAGATCTGTTGACCGATCGATTAGGCATGAATTTGTCGAGCAGATAATAACGATTATTTCATCAAGGAAAATTTAACGGAAGGGGTCATTGAATTATTCGGGAAAATTAAGTCGCATAATTGAGATAATAATTCATGTGCTTTTTAACGGTTGACTAATTCAATAGATCACCGACTATGTGAGGATGCACCCAAGAAAAAAATGATTCTTTGGTCATAAATTGCTCGCGTGAGATCATGCATTGATAGTTGGTTATTGAGTGTTCAGATTTCGTTGACAGTTTGTGCAGGTGGAAGCAAACTCTACTGGATAATACAAGAAAAGGTGTATGCGAATAATGCGCATCAAGGGCGTTGAATTACATGTTTGAAGAGGAATCGCTGTTGTTTTACTCGTTCACAAAGGGCACATATTAAGGTATCATAATTATTCGTACGAACAACGTCCACATTTCCAAAATCTTACAATTTGGGCTATATTTCTTAGTGATTCAGATTGAAATGATTCCTTTTCCTTTTTCGTTTGTCTAATTTCCAAACATTGTATTTGCTGAATTTCGCCAAAAATATAAAGTGGAACTACTCAGAAATTTTACGATATTTTGAAGATTACAAAAGTAACAAGAGTCCACTTGTAAATGCAGCGTTTCTTTAAGAAAACTAATTGCGTTGATCGTTAAATTGCACGTAGAAGAGCACGTTAAAGGGAAAAGGCAAGTTGTGGGCGTACTCTTCTTTACCGACCAAACTCAAATATTAGGGAAAAAACGCTACCGCTTTCCTTGAGTCTTACATAAGATACTGCAGAAACTGCAACTACTAGTTACAAATTACGTGAACTAACATTTCGGCGTGTGCTTTCTACTCTCTGAACAATCGAATGTCCATTCGATAGCACTTGCACAACTTTTACTAGTTCGGCTAATCAAACACTGAATTCAATTTTGCTTGTAAAAACTGAAGATATCGATGAATTTCTCGATGCATTCGTGTAGAAAAATTGAACACGAGCAACTTCTATTTGATATTGCTTGAATGTGCAAACACAATCCAACTGTAGAAATTCGTTCACCCTTCACAGTTTCGTCTCCATTCAGCGGAAATCCCCTTTCTTTCCTCAGTATGTTGATGCTTTCTGACCCATTGCATAGCACAGTACCTTAACTCATTTTGTTGTTTGGTGATCTTTCTCCGCTTATTGTTTAAAATGGAATGAGCAGCAACTAGAGAATAGCTCTCGTTTTGCACTTTTTTGCAGGCGTTCGTGATCAAATTCATGCATCCCAGAAATCAGTCGTGATCAAAACAGATGTACTCACAACTCGCGCTTTATAAATGCTATGGGGCATTTATAGGTGCACGAATCTATATGCATCAATGACGCTAAGGCAGATTGACCTTCGTCTACGAGAAATGCGTGCTCATTCATAACCATGAGATGCAGTATGCATAGTTTCAGCTAAGCTTGAGCTCAAGTTGCTGCTTTCTGTTTCAGAAGGCTGTAAGTGAAGCTGCAACAGCTGCAGTGCACCTAGTGAGCTACTAAAGCAGACCACTGATGATATTGTGTGCAGTAAACGCCCTTGCTGAGGATTTAAGAACCGCACTCAAAGGTGTACAGTGCAGCAAGGATTCCCTCGGCAGCAGTGATTTTGCTAATCTGCAAATTCACTTTACGTGAACAGATTTCCAAATAAGGTTCATGAGCTTTGCACTTGAGAATGGAAGTGCACAAAAATTCTGGTAAAAGCTGCAAAGGCATCACGCAATTAGATAATGTGTAACGTGGGCTATTCAGGTAATGCGGACAAGTGCTGAATATGTGCTGTACTAAGCTCAAGCAATACTTGTGCAACCTATTGTTTGGCGCCATTCACGGCTTCGAGTGTTAGCGGATGACCATAGACGGACTGCAGTGAAAGCACCGAAAATGATTATGAAACGACATTTTCCCGGAAATAATTGTTCGTAGTGGGTCGATTCGCATGTCGCTCTCTTGACGTGCTCTCTCTGCGACTAGAGGGCGACAGCGGACGCAGCTCCGCCGACAGTACAACTGCACCCGTTTTTTTTTTTTTTTTTTTTTTTT
>JAARMF010000422.1:0-47848 GCA_022844705.1 Toxascaris leonina | reverse complement strand
CCCTTTTTTTTTTTTTTTTTTTTTTTTTTTGATGATGATCACATGTAGCCGTCCAGCCTTCAAATAAAGCCGAAACGACGTGTGGCTCGAGCTCATTGTTCATCTGGCAGCTTCTGTTTCGGTATCTGCCTTTTCGGGGTTGCTCCCTAGTCGTTGCCCAGAAGGTCCCTCCTCTCTTACACTGATCCTCCTCTAAAGTGCAATCAAATAGTCGTTTCGGGCAGTCATAATGCAAACTTCGGTATTTCTCTATTCATGCATTATTTGTGTGCTAATGACAGCAAGCTGCGCTTTCGATGTGGCTCTATTCAAAGATATGGTGAGCATGCTTCTTTAACTGTCACTGATGATTATTTTGCATTTGGTAATAAGTTTCGATCATTTCCGCATTGTGAACATTAAAATAAGCTTCAGAATTTACCGAACTTCTCACTAAAATATACAAAATTTCACATGAAGGACCTACGTCTATCGGCATTATGATCAACGGTCTCCTATAGAATATATTCATTTCCTGTCTATCAGCATTCTGCGTAAGCTTTGAGGTGAGTAAGTAATATGTCTGCACGTTTCGAAAATATGGTACAACACGGCAACATTAAAATGACAAAGTTCGAAGACTAAGTTCATTGCAAATCGTGTAAAAGATGTTATATTTATATAAATCGCTTCAGACAACCAGTATGCAGCAGAATCCAATCCGCTTTATCCAAACTAGTCTTCAAATGTGCCTAACCTCAGTATTGGTTCGCACTACTGAGAAAAATGATCTTCAAAAGAAATTTTCCTAAACCGGTCTAGCTTTTCAATCACAGGTCGCCGATATTGTAATAAGTCGTTGAAACTTTCAGCTACACGAGCAGTACAATCTCTATCGTTCTTTGCACAGTGCGCCACCTGTTCATATGAATAAAGCGATCAGTGCAACTGCTGAGCGATGGTCTGAGGTATTGGGAACTCAGTTGAGTCGAGTTTGCCTTCGTCACAGTGGAAGAGGTAATCTCTACCATATTTTTTTTCTATTTATTCTTGCGCAGTACCGCAGATGGTTATTGTCGAGAATTGGATGAAAGCGTAGAAACTGAAACAAGCAATGCGTTATTAATTGTCATCATGTGCACACTTCTATCAATATTGTCTTACATATCGAATTAGCATTCATACAACCTCTTACTCAATTAGCTGTCACTGACCACGTTATTAATATGCTTGAATTCCATTCATCTGATCGTTCACCCGTCTTTTGCTAGGAGGACATCAGGTAGTAGGTGTAGCTGCCGTTGAGGTCAAAAGTGAACATGATTTCTGACGCTTACTTATGAGGTGCTCATTCAACCAGCTCCTCATCTCCTTTCTATCCCAACTGGTGGCCAAAAAAGAGTGCATGAATATCCGCCTTGGCTTCCGTTTACAACCGTCATTTTTGAGGCGGCTGGAGTAGGTATATAGTTAAAGTTTTGCTGCTAATACGCGCTTGATGTGAGGTGTTCCAGGAGGGGAGAACCTCTTCTTTTATTGGGCGTATCGGCCAGTATCTGAGCTTGAACTTGCCACGATGACAGCTAAGGCATTCTACAGGTAAGTGTTGTGTGAGCATTCTCGAACCACTGCTGCTATTCGCAGCAATTATTTCACACCATTCTGGAGGCAATGTAAGTCTAAAACCAATGTCGTTGTGCCAACTTGTTTGCTGGTCTAGTTACTCTCATGGGAATCGTAAATGTGGGATGAGCAAGCAAGAGCTTACCTTACTGAGTTCCATTTCCCTTACACCTTACCGAGGCTTTCAAGCGAAATGTATGAAAAATTACGCAGCATCTAAAGAGAAAGGCGAAAAATATCAGGACCAAAATTATCACTCCAGCGGAAAATGATATATTTCCTTGTTTTCCGCAGCCTATTTATCTATGAAAGTTGTTATTGGTTAAATTGCATCTCCTTCTTCAGTACTGCTGAAGAAACATGACATGTTGCTTCGCCTGGCAGCCAACAATTTCCACCTGAATTATATTTGACATGCTCTAACCTACAGGGAAATCGCACTGTACGATTTTTCTCATCCTGGATATCGGAAGCCAGCTGCGCATTTTACGGAGATGGTTTGGCGATCAGTGAACGAGATCGGTATTGGTCTCTATATGAACGTTTATAAGTATGTTTCAACAATTGTATATCTAATAATCACATTGATTCAAGAAATCACAAATTCGATTCATTTTGGCAGGTAATTGAGGCCTAAAGTTGGGGTTTGATTCCCTTTCGATTCCAGTATATTCCTTGACGCAAACATACTCTTTACCGTTGCAGAAAAACTTGTATTGCGCAGCAGTTCTCACCCATTTCTTTCTAAGATTCTTTCATCTTCCTTCCTCATCACTCCTCCTTCTCCCAGTCGCGGCTACGTTTCTGTCCAAGGGGGTCCACGTACCTATAAAAGTAGTTTGTCTGCAGCACGCATTGCGTGGGAGCGTATTTGCTCGTTACAGTATGTTGCTGAACATAGGCGATTTGCATTGGAACATCGGTTCTCTTTATTCATCTTTTTGTATAAACGAGATGAAATTCAAAACGCATTGATTAAAACAAAAGTTCTCCCAATTCCACCAATTTGGTGAACTAAGAAACCATGATTGTCGTTTACACAGTGGTTCAAGAAAAAAATCAAAAAAAAAAAAAAGAAACTTGTCTTTCCGTTTCCCTTACAACGCTTTCGAACCGATGTTAAAATTCAAGCAATTATATCGCATAATTTCACAGTGACGATAGTCTACTTGTTGAACTTTGCTCACCGATAATTTTACGGATGTAGTTTTTTTTTTTTTCATTCAGTCGTTAAGTAAAATGAGTTCCGTTCATTACTAGTCATTTTAGTGGTGTAATGGCGCCACTACGCAAAATATGACCGCATTTTCAAGTGTCGAAAATTTATTTCACGCGACGAAACTAGCGATTTCTCGTCACCTATTTAAAGAATTACAAATGAGCCTTCTTTCAATGTGCAGCGGTTCTATAAGATGGACATTCATCATACGAAACGCTAATGTGACCGTTGCAGCATCAATCAGAACATGGGTTATTTGGTTGTGCTACTATTTGTTATTTGCAGCGACACCTTTTTATGATATTGATAGTGTGATTCGAGGCGTACGCAATATATTTTTTTTTGCAATCGTCCACTCGATTGCTTTTCATTTATACTGATGCGCTTGCCAGATTATAGAAAACGAGAAGGGAGCAATGAAGAGGAGGGGAGGAGGGAAGGAGCAGGAAGAAGGAGGAGGGGGTCTGAAAGTCTGGAACCTTACCACCATAATGACACAAGTTTCTTGGCTTTTTAACTGATTTGTTTTCTCGTGAAGCTGTTCCATCTGTTTTTTTTTTCTTTCTCAAGACTGCTGTGCTAAAAAAGCGCTATTAATAATCCACAACGCATAGTTTCTTGGTCAGTGTACTCGTCGATGTCAGACTCTTCCACTATCCATTTAAGCGTTGTGCAAGTTTTTGTGATCGCCCTGTGCGCTGCAGCAATATTTTGGTGCATAGGTGTGAAAAAATGAAACACTGGGAAATTTCTAAACACCTTAGCGAATTTCTGCTAAGGTGTGGAGGTATAGGATGGGATGGAAGTAGGCGAGGGAGGGAAGGATGGTGGGAGGGAAGGATCAGGAAGGAAAGTGTACAACTGACTTGGAAAAAATGGAAAATTTGCTCATCGATTGCAACATTGCAACGACTGCATAGGCGTGATTATGCTGTGGCTCCATGTTGCAGCAATTTTTGAAAGTGTTATGCAGCAACAGCAGATGAGTTGATGTGCAGCGTTATTGCAACGAATCTTTTCGCAGTGGAAGATTCTGCAAGCGGAACTCAACTTATTATAATCACTCCTCTGATAAACCTCAGGCACAGAACTTCCTTGCTGTCTGAACCATTGAAGAAGAAATAATCCCACCTCATTTAGAAATTGCCTTTTTCATTATTTCGTGCTAGAAACCAGAAGCTTTTATGCATTTAAAATCAACAAGTTTTTGAGCTGCACCAATTACACGATGATTTAACCTGACATGCCGTACACTGTGATGGTGATCTTAGCTGTGCTGTGTTTACGTCGAGTATGCTCTTGCTCTTCCGGTTCCGTCATCAAAAAGTGGCGTGAACACTCGAATGTTAAGCTATTAGTAAAAATGAATCAGTGGTTGAAGTCGTCGAAATCGTTCCGGGAAAGTGTACGTGCAATAACGTTGAATCTTCTAGTTGAACGGCTGAGCATTTCACGTTTTGGTTCCGATGCAAACTTTTTGCGTTTCCACAAGTTCTTCAATGAGCGGAGATGGTTATTATGGCGTAGTTTTTGATGGGTTTGTACGCTGACAAAGATTCATTGCATGTTGACACTTTTCTTTTGAAAAATCGTTGCTGGAATTGGAAAGAAGAAATATTTGTTTCAGAAAACAATGGTGCTTGACGCATGAGCTAATACTGTTTCTCAGGCGCTTCCTTTCTGAACGTTTAGCCTAGGTCTTTGATGGTACTTCTGATAGAATTAGTCTTCATGCGCTGTACTCGGTTACTCTTTGGTTCATGCGTTGCCTGAGATGTTTCACATTAAAACTGAAATATCCTTTGAAAGCAAAAGCAGCGAAAAGTATTTTTCAATAAAACCTTAAGCGGATATGGAAGTGCCATAAGTGCTGATAAATAGAAAATTCTCATAACAAATCTTTTCAGAAATCATCACGGCAATTGCAGCATTGGTACTCGGCGACCGGCATATGGTTATTTCGTTACGGTTCAGCATGAGCCTCATGGCAATATCGAGGGAGCACAAAATTTCAAGCGCAATGTTCTTCAGTTGTTACGAAAGCGCAAATCTGTTCGCAGATCTTGAGATCTTGATAGACAACATACACATATCGACCACTTTTACACTGCCACTTAAAGATGCCATTGATTGCTGAAAGAAAGTGCGATCAATCAAATAGCACTGTCATCAGCATCTCTTAGCGTTTTCCTCATTTCACTGATGTTTCTACCAAATGCTTGATTATTTGGCAATTGTATCTGCTAATGTTCACGATCTAGAGTATTTCAATCCGGTGTTTTGAGCTTGAAGCGCGGGGAAACTGAATATCCGCATATTCGTACTGCTGTGGTATGGCTTCAGTGGGGGAAAGAAAGTTGATTTCAATCGAAATACTTGCAAAAATTACGTGTAACTATCATATTGGCTGCATCAAGCATCAATCTGGGAAGAAGAAAGCGCGCAAGCTTCACCGAGGAGTTTTTCGTTGCTGTTTAAAAGGGAGAGAGAAAGGAGAAAAGAGTTGCGAAAGTGAACTCTTTTCTTTTCCACTCTTCATGGGCCCCTATACGATGTCCATTTGAGCTGGATAATTGCTGTCAGTTTAGCTTCTCCATCTGATTGTTTCTAGGCGAGATGCAAGACATTCCTTTTTTATGTTTCTTTAATGTACATATACTCATTTCTTAACTTTTCCCAACGTTTGACGCCGTTCTCATGGTTTTTTATGATTGCATGCATTTACTGTTGTACTCGTTAACATATTGTGAGGGGCAATGACACGATGGTGTCCACTTCTGACTTATGAAATTTGACTAGTGATTTCTTCCGAAGCACATTAAAAATGAGTGCTTTAAAGCTTATTATTCGCAAATAATCAACTTGCCTTTTACATTGATACTGAGCGTACGTACAAGTCCTCCAGTTCAGCCTCAAAGCTGCAATACTTCACTTTGCCAAAGAAGAGCCTATCTTTAACTTATGAATGCGCCTCAGGAGATCTCTTACAAAAAAGGACGAACAAACACGAAGGATCTAAATCTGAGGAAAGTTTGTATTGAACGGTGTCTTCCAAGGGATGAAGAAGGGGAAGCAGCAGGATTACATCTGAGAAGAGGTTATGCTCGTTACAATCCTCAGAGATGACGAAAACTTTGCGGAGGTTGACTACACTCAAAAGTTTACTTGTGGATAGCATTCCACGAGAATCATAGGAAGGTCATAGCTGGAATTTCTCTGAGGAAATGAAGATGCTGCAAGCGTGATTTGGTTGTACAAAAGCATTGTTGTCAAGGTGTACGGAAAAAAAAAAACAAAAAAAATTCTTCCGAACAAAGACAATTGATTGAGTGCGTCGATGCAAAAATATGCTGCCCGTTTTTACTAGAAAATTCATCGTGAAGCATTGGTCTATTAGTCATTTTTATATTTGTCGTTTCATTTGTAAGTACCAAAATGACATTTGCTTATGAGTAAAGCGTTGATATCCATCGAACGTGTCAAAAATAAAGTGCTTTCATGAACATCTCAAATGAAAGGTCGCACTAAATTTCAAATGTTTTGCAAATCTTATCGTCTGTATCTGTCATTATTGAATTCAGATTTCATGAAACTCCTAAAAATGGTGCATTTCTCAATAATAATTGCTTTCTTGATCGAACAACAAATTATTTAATCCGACAGCCAAATCGAAAAGGATAGTGTATTATTATTTGAAATGAGGCTCTCCTTTTTGCTTTCTCCAACACGTGAGAGTTCCTAACAAAAAATTCGAATTATTGAAATCTGATTTTCATGTGTTGACAAGATATCGCACTGAGAGCAATGATTTTGTCATTGTTTGCTAACTCAGACATAATAGTTAAATTAGTAGAAATCCATTTCTAAATTTTCCTTCAACTGATTAAGTCAAAGCATAGATGCAATCGATGAACGATATAGAGTAAGGTAGCATCCGACTGAATCTTTTCTTTTTGAGAACTGAAGTGCATTTAGGCACTTGTATCCTGTATGCCTTGATGGATCCTACATGGAGCATCTGAGCAGGGCAATATTTACCTCGCTTAAATTTTAAAAAAAAAGTAGAAATTGAGCGGTTCAGTTGCGCTCTTGGCTTTTTCGCAACAAGTCCAATCCCTTAAATTTGTGAAGGGCTCGTCGTCTACACTGAATTGATAATGACATGAGGAATAACGTAGTGATTCGTTTAAATGTCTTCAAGACAGAAGAAACAACATTATCGCTCATTCTGTCAGATTCGAGAAAGTTCTTCACAGTTGAATGAGTTCAGTATGGACTCCTAAAACTGGATGCTGAAAGTGAGTGTGAATTATTAAATAACGGATTGTCGGAATAATTATGAGCCGATATATTAGTAATGCTTTGGAGGGTTGATATGCTGCGGCAGGCTGTGGTTGTTACCCTTTCTGATCGTGAACTTTGAATGATTTACCAGAAAAATTCACTGCTAACGGCTAACGCTTTCTTCAACTAGGAAATCGTCGATGAGGTGTGATTTTAAGCAATGTATCACAGCCGATGAAATAATCGCACCACGTGATAGCGAACTAACTGTTCACATCAGTATCGCACTGCGGTAATTTTCTAGAGCATATTGTGCATCAAATTCCTCGCAATTTAGAAGAGAAATTGATGCATACTGAAGTTCGACCTCACGCATAAGGCAGAATTTTTGGAACAAAACGTGAGGTTTGGTGTATTTGCAATGAGCCTGAGAGATCCATCACCTGTGAAAACCGAAAATTCTTTTCCTACTTCTGTAGCAATTCTGCTTGACCGTGACTGTGTCCCAGACAAGCGTTTATCCATTTGCACTATGTCGATTGTTGGGGTGCAATTTACAGCACTCATAAGAGGACACAGAAAAAGCGAATACAATAACAGAATTTACTGATATGTACCATATAGCGACCAGCAACAGACACACCGTACGAGAAGGTTGAAAGAAAATGCGCATGAACATTAACACGCACATCGTACGCATTACAAATAAACAAGCATTTACAGCATTTTTATCGTTGAGGATATGGTTTTCAATTTGTACACTCAAAGCTTTGAAGATATCGGGAAGCAATCAAAACGTCATCCTCTATTCCTTCTTGACAGTAAATTCATAAGGAATTGCTCGAATGAATTACTGAAGGAAATACGAATTCAAAATTTGCCCGTTGCGATTTTGCGAGGAAATCCTCATTTCTATACTCAGTTGCACATTCATTTTGCGAAAGTCTATGCATATGTACACGCACGCCTATCTGTCCGGTGGTGTCAACAAAGAAGCTATTGAAGATGGAGCCGAAAATTTCGGTGTGCATAATTATGCTAAAGAACCACAAACTATATTCCAATTCGCTCTGACTCATTGACTTCAATAGGAGATAAAATGCCACGCAATTTGCACATATTTTACGCCAATCGAGTTTTCATTTCGATTGGCCGCATTACAGGAAAACAGATCCTTTTGAAAAGAATTACAGTAATTAGCATGCAAAAAGCATGTAACACGCTGACTCTTCCGACTCGCTTCTCTGATGATAGGCTTTTCAGTTAGGGATTCTCGATCGCTCTATGCAGAAAACTGTGGCAACAAAATGCAGTTTTTACCCCTCTATGTTATACTTCTGACCGTTGTCGATATCGCAGAATCTTTCAGCAACCTTGGATTTATTGCCACCCCCACTGAGCAACTTTTGCAAACCTTTTATTGCACCGTTACTAAAATTCATCAAAGCTTATACTTAGTTTGTTCCCAACCTTAATCTAAACGGTAATATTTATTTCCTGCAATCGATCGGAACAATAAGTGGCTGCTTATTTTACAAAAATAAAACAAACACGAAACCTAACAGCTGGGAAAGCAAAGTAGAAAAATCACAGCAAAATAAGAAATATTGGTGGAATAGTGTTGAATTATTTGCTGTTATTCCTCTCTACGTTTACAGATAATCATAAACTCGCTCTTATAGCTATATTCTGAATTTTGTTTCCTAAAATGTAAAAATTACGAACCGGATATGACCAGCATTCGAAAAAATGTAAACAACAATAAACTAGTGGCGTTGAAATTGAATAAAGCATATGGAAATGTTGTACAATTGATCAAAACCATGCGAAAATAGGTAGAAATCTGTGAAAAGAAAGAACTGAAGTAAGATATTCACATGCAATACGTACAAATGTGAGAAGGACGAATCATAAAAGACTAAGTATCGAGTTCAGCAGTTATATGACGAATTGCAAAATCAAGCTGAAAATTTTTGCTAACATGTTACGAACCAAGGATCGACGTTTTAAACAATTAGCTGATCCATTTGGCTCTCAGGTTTCCACTGTCGATAAAATTCCACGTAAGTTTGGTTGAACTTCCATTTGGAAACATAACGCGTAGTGCTCTAAAGTGATTTATTACGAGACTTAGTTATTATAAAATAACTGTCTCAAAATGCATTGCAGCTATGTATCACACCTAATCTCATGTCAGACTATTTATAATCTTCTGCCAGAAAAAACCTGTTAAATTTGCTCCAGTTTTGCCTCCTAACTTACAGGTCTACAGCTTCTGCATTTAGATCGGTCTGAAAAGATGAATAAGCGAAATCTCGTTATCATCCATCTCGATCCCACGCGAGAACATCTTTTTCGTGGATGCGTCACATTTCTCGACATTTCCACTGCCTTTTTCAATCACAATCTCGAATCATTGTCGGATAAAAGCGATCTCCGAAGCACGACACACTTTGAGCCTTCCTAACTTTAAACCCTGCTTGAAACTGGAGGTCAGCCGTTCTATTTTGGATTATCTTTACTGCTCTACCGCTCGCTTATGCTCACGTTTGCGTTCGGAATCAGCACTGTCTGCATAATCGTTTCAGTTATTCCGTTTCAGTATGTACAATTTGACTGCCACATCCTCAGGTTATAAATTGTGAATGGAGAAATGGGAAATTTGAGGTTAGTGTGCAAAGCGCATTAGATTCGAGGTTTAAACATTTTCGACCTACCAAATAATATAGCACTGGAGGTAAACCCTGACAACACATCACAGATGGTTCCATCAGGCAAGCTTTCCCACTAAGTATTTCTTAACTGTTCTTCATACTCTGTTCCATAGTCTTCCACATATCTAATGCTCGTTTGGCATTTTGAGCAGCACAAATTGGGATTTTGAATTCGTTTTTACTTCTCCACGTTTGCCCTTCCTTTTCGTCAGTGATTCGTGATTCCAGTCGCGTCTTTAACCAGTCAAAGTTGCTGATTTCCGATCTCTTCAACCTTCGTTGTTTTGCCTGAAAACAGCATCTGATTTTCCCCACTACTGAATTGAAGCTTCGGCAAGAAATCTGGTCACAACAAATTTAATGGACTTCCGAAGAAGCCTAACAGTAGACATTGCGTTTTCTGGCTGGAAGTTAAAAACACAATAAAACGAACTTTAAATGCACGGTATAAATCGCACTAAGACGCAATAAAATGGCTGAACCAAAACATTATTTGAGTTCTTCAGGACTTCGTTAGAATGCTTTTATTATTTTTACTGTGACAATAGCCTTGTACTTCAATCACAAAATGCCCTCCAACCTTTCTTGCTTAATACCATCTTTTATTTGAACACAATTTACTTTTTCGTACATCGATAGATTTTCGGCTGCAGTTTTCCTCTTCAGAAAAATTGAACCATGTTATGGTGAAAATCTGCAGTGAAGGTCAACGTAGGCTCATAAATCCGACTTCAACATGTGAAGAAAGCACAGAAAGAAGCATTTTTAAAATTTTGTACTAGATATTATTGTTAATCCTTAATGATACTTCCGATCTAATGGATTTTTCAAAAAGAAGATGTGCAAAATTATTCTCAGAAACGACTTGCTGCACGAATCCAGAAAAATACTACCCTACGCTTTCCTCTGGAACGAAGAGTATAAAAGATACTTCTAAATTTAACAACTAACAAATAGTTCTTGGCGAGCACTGATTGTTTGCAATTCTACCGCCCTTGTATCGTCCATAGTCATCCTTCTTATCTTCAGAGTAGTTTCCATTGAAATTTTCGCTTTTTCGGCGATATTCGACTCAGACTGAACCCTCGACAACGCAAAGCCAGGGATACTGGATATTGTTTTAGCCGTGGGTTTCGGATCGCTCACCTCATTCGAAAATGTCACTTTACGCTTTGATAGCTTCGCATCTTTCGGTGTTTTCTCTTCTAATGGAATATTTGCAAGCGAATGATATTCCGCCTTCTTTTTGTCGCTGGAGGTGATTGTCTTCAACGCTGGTCGCTTCATATATTCACCATCCGATCCATACCCATCTTTATCATGGAACCACGATGAAGACGTATCTGCTGAGAGCGAATTCTTCTTAGAGCTGATCTTTGGAACTTGAATTACCCCTTCAGTCTTTTCCCGCTTCTTGTTGGCACCATCGAAGCTTTTCAGAAGTTCAGAGCGCCAAGTTAAACTTGGTTCCACTCTCTTCTGATGCCTCTCGTATTCCTGTCTACTGGAGATACTGATGAAAGAAAGTTTCGGTTTCTTCGTCTCTTCTTCGCTGGACGATTCATTTTTTTCCCCCTTCTTTGTTGGTTTCCTTTTTGCATCTGTGGCCACATAAATATCACTTAATACAGGCTCAAATGTTTCACTTCCCGCTGCAGTCGTTTTTGAATAATTCACTTGCAATTTTTCAAACACCGTTCTTTTTGAGGTGTTGCTCAATACACGTGCACAGCTTTCGTCAACGACCGACGCCGTAATAGCTTTATTCTTTTTCACGCTCGAGCTTTTAGTAGTCTCTTCTCTTACGGCAATTTTCCTATTCATTTCAACGCTTGCATAATTCTCATTCTGTGAAGGTAAAAGCGTGAGTCTGCTATTGGTCTCGTTTCTACTGACTGTCGTGACTTCGGTCTTAGGTTTTGACAAAGCGTTTCTAGGCACGACTTCAGTTTTCGTTCCTGACTGGGGAGATTTTACATCCAGCTTCTGGCTCTTCAAAGTCATGCTTGAAGAGGAATCGGAGAATTTTGTTAAGTCTTTCGTCACTACACAAGATTCTCCATGGTTTTTCAAGACCTCTGCAGTGCTTTTACAGTCACTTGATGGGAGGTCACTACTTTCTGAGGAAGCGTCTGAGGAAGCTCGGCTAACCAGAGTTCGCCCGTGTTTGTGTGCATTGGACTGAGAAATAGTATTGATTGATGAGTTAGAGCGATCAGAATTTGTGGACCTGTTCGTCTCTGCATTTGATCCTTCACTACAATTATCTCGCGTTTCGGAAGCGCTTGCTTTACTTCCATCTGAGTCAGAAACGAACGTTTTATCATCCGTCTTCTTGGGCGCACGGTGCCGCTTACAGCTTCGTCCGGTTGGTGGCTTTCCAGTAGAAATTTTTATCGACGAGCTGTTGCTGTTTTCTTGAGTTGAAATTTTCCCGTCAACGCATGCCTTCGAAGCGAAATTTTCCTTGTGTGTAAGCGTAAGCGATTCACCCACATGCGGTTCAAGGGTGCATCGCGAAGTGCTCGTTATTTTCTCTGCTAGTGCTGTGTCTTGAATTTCGTTCCTAGTGGTTGCACTATTCTTCCGAACGCAAGTATTATCTAATTTCCTTTCGTGTGCTAAGTGCACTTTTCCTGAATGAGTGTTTCCGGACCTTCTCAGCTCTACAGTGGTTTCCCCGTTCTCATGGCTCGTGGTTGTTTTTTTCTGCATTTCGGCCTGCAAAGCGACGCTACGAAACTGTGCAATACGTGAATCGTTCTCGACAGTTGGCTTTGGCGCGTGTTCACTGCAGTTTTGCTTTGTAATCGATTTTTTGATACTGATGCTAGTATCGTTTTTTTCACTTCGACGGCTCTCCTCAATAAGCTGCCCGTTAAATGCTTTGATGAAACTCTTCTCGGATTCTGTGTTCTGATTTTTGATGGTTGTCTTCATTTTCACAGTCACTGCACTGCTCTTCTCAAATTTCATCGGTATAATCATCGAAGTGCAGTGTTTCTCTTCCGTGCGCTCATCTAGACTCTCTTTTGACCTCTTTTCTTTGAGAGATTTCTCCGCTTTGCTAATGACACTGTTTTTCACTACTTCCGTATCGTCAGTGCATCGAGTTCTCTCATCTTCACTGCAACGAATAATTGCTGAAGATTTGCCGAGATGTATTTCAGGTTCTTTCTTCGTCTTGGGCGCTTTCTCGTTATGTATGGTCTGCGAGCTGCTTGCGGGTACCTTTGCCCTGCAGGAAGCTTCGACGAGGGGGTATTCCTTGTTGCGACGATCCAGTTCGATCATCGCCCTTGTTTCCTGCTCCGTTACTTTGCCGTCTTTTTCAAGACTTTCACATCTCGATTGTGGTACTTCCGACGGATTAGTCATTGCTGCGGGAGGAAGGTCATCGAGTAGCACAGAGGACATTTTTTTCAGCGGCCTTTCGACGTCGCGAAGTGTTCGACCAGCGCGCGAGGATTTCCGCTCCAAATGTTTTGGAGTTGTTGGCACCTCATCCTTCTCTGCAAACTTTGAGAGAATCGATGCGACCGAATTGGCTTTTCTGTTGATTTCACTGGATGTGTTGATCGGTGGTCGATTTCTGCTCGGATTAATTTGCCAGTCATCGCCACGTCGAGAGCCATCTGTGCTACGTTTTCGCTTAGTGTCCAAATTAGACATGGACTTCGACAAGCTTCCTGTCTCATCCACAACTTTCCCCTCCTTTTCGGGCATTTCGCAACTGGGTGCATTTGCCTTCACCTGTAAAAAGAAATGGATCGGATATGATGAGGAAAACATACTCCCACATTCGCTGTCTAGACCAAATGGATTAGGTTTTAAAAAAATTGGTTGAAGGATTCCATTTGACACTTGATGCGACAAATGTCTCCCACCAGTTGTTATGCTGGAGGGCAGAGCTGAGGCAGTCAATTCAGTGCGTTATCTACATCGTTGCCATTGATACCTTGCCACTGTGTTGAACCGACGGATCTTTTTTTGTAAATATTTTTGTAGGTGATGCAAATTGACGATACGAAAAACTGAAAGCCATGAAGCAATCAGCGATTTTCATGCCGGAGATATTTTTAGACGAAAAGGTTTTCTGGTCGCATTGTAAAAATTCGTTTACTGAAATTAAGATTCTGAAGTAGTGAACACGACCGCATTGCAATTAAGAGTGGAGCGATCTTGCATAGTCTCCAAACTTCTCAATTATCAATGAAGTCGCGAATCATACACATCGTCTTTATGGAGCAAATCTCAATCTTTGAGAAGTCTGCTTGAAAGATAAGACATAACTCAGCAATTCGCGAGTAACAGGTTGATTCGCACATGAGGAATGATTGAATGATTTCACACCCACACGATGAACTTGGACAGGAATTGTTTTTCCTAAATTTTCCTAACATCACAATGTTCAAATGCCCTCTACGTCTCAAAGTGACAATTTCAGAAGTGATACCTTCTTTGGAACAACTGAAAGGAGCTTTTCCACTGTCTCCTTATCTTCGTCGCGTTGTTTCCTTTGCAATGATGCGCTAGTAGCTACCGTATTAACGTTCAGAACTTCTGACTTTGAAGCAATCTCCGTACTGGTGCTTGGACCAATTCCATCTGCAATAGGAACGTCTGATGCCGAGGACCGCAAAAACTGAGAATCGTCTGCAGATAAAATCGGCGTTTTCGTAGTCGTTGCAGTGCAATGCGATTGCGATGTAGTAGTGGTATTGTCGGGCATCTTCCAGTTCATGAAGGCGTGCTTTCTGAATCGTATCAGAAACACCAAAGCCCATGTCGCCTTCTGCAATTGCACTGCGACAGATTATTTGAAAAGTGCTAGTTATAAAAACGCGCCTCACACATGTGATAATTCGTTTCAAGTGAATAAAAATGCTTGGTTAAGGCAAACGCGATAAATTCTTGTTGAACAATTCTGCAAACAAAACACTTCCCAAAATGGACAGCATGTTTCTACGACTACGTTCAAAATTGCCACGTGCAACCATATTACACATGCCACATTTTTGCCACACTCATTATTATTTGAGTCCGAGGTTACCCACACCCATTTGTTAGATATTAGTCTGAATTCACAGAGAACGTTTGATAAGCTACATTGCTCAGCGATCGCATCGCTTTCGGCGTCGTTGCCGCGAAAATTATGTTCGCGCCATCGTTGTTTTCTCTGCAGGAAGTTTTGCATTTCTGGCTCCATTTCTTCTCATAAACATGCACGCCTCAGGTTTTTAACGTAATAGAGCATTATAACAACTCCATAGCAATATATGGTTATAGATCACCAATCAAGCGATTACAAAGGGAAAGTTGCATAGCAAATATGTATATTCTAGAGCATCTCGTTGAGGGTGTTGCTGTTAATACACTATGTTCAGTTTCCACCACACACTTCTTTCAAAGAAATCGGGCAAAGCGCTCGAAGTTTACTCTAGTAGATACCCATCCAGAAAGCAGTGGCACAGGGGTAAAGTACACCTTTAATATTACAAACAGGAAACATGCCGGCAGGAATGCGCCAATGCTTTAAGCGTTAGAATGACATGCATGCGCCCGGAGGTCGAATTTCTTTGAACCAACGCCTGTTGATGCCTATTGTGATGACCGCTGAACAGTTGCCGTCTTCCCATCGCAACGCTTCGATTGGCTGCTATACACGGATGAAGAATAACTGCTCGATGAATACAGGCGGAAAACTAACTCTGAATCGTTTATTTTTGAGATATGATTTGAGACCTTCTTTAGAGAGCGGTTTGCCGATGTTTGGTTGATTTAGCAATAAATCGTTCGCTGCACGTGCTCTTGAACCGACGATCCATTCGTGTTGTAGGCACTGTTCGGGCAACATTCGCTTCCTGAATTGCCACACTCGATCAGTAACAGAACCGCATTAGTAATTTCATTCGATTCACATTTTTGCAATGAGCAAACAAATATCAAAACCACTTCAATAAACGATTAGTGCTTCTAAGTGTACACCCGACTTTTACGTGCACCAAATATGATGAGTGTTGGAACAAAAGTGGGTAAACTCTGTAACTGTGGCGCTCTTACAAGAAATCATTTCAATAAGCGACTTCCTGCGCTGTCAATTATGTTCTAGTTTGTTTAAATATTGTAAAATATTTTGCTTAGAATTCTAAAATGGTCAAGGATTTGCAGTCCCATTACTGTAGAAGTGGACAGACGACTGATGGAAGTTCACTGGTCAATTTGCTCTAGTTCACGCAAAGACCTTCTGTAATAATGGCATCAGAATTTATTTTCGTCCAAGGTACTACTGAGCACTCACTTTTGGTCGTAGACGAGAAGCTTGGAAATGAAGTCCTTTGCAGCGTCGGAAATACCTTCAAATGCCTCTTCATCGAATTCCCATTCGCCCTTCTCAACTGCACAGTACGTTTCTCCAAGCGTTTCGCCGAGGAAAGGCGAGATCCCAGACAGCCTCAAAATAATTTGCGCTTGACAGCTAGTGTTGTGTAAAGAACGATCGGCTTGGGCAATAAGTAGTGGAACGAAATTCTCGCGAAAATTGGCAAATATGATTTCTACCGCTTGAGGACAAGAACACTTCATTCGGCAGTCTCACTTCAACCCATATGAGTGTAAGATTCAAACTTGACTTCGATAACGACAACAAAGCTCTGGCCGATTCGATAAGTTCGACTCCGTTTCCCGTGTCATTCTTCGTGATCAGTGCCGCAATTTTATTCCAGCTTCTCAGGAGTGTTCTCAGAACTGCAGTTGCAAATCAAATGCGGCATTTACTTCGCAGACTCAATCGTTTCGGAAGTTCGGTGCTGTAGGCAACACACTTCGGTAGCTCACAAAAACAAGTCCAAAGATAAACGAATAATAATCATCGATCCACCTTACTAAGTCCAAAAACGACAAACACTACACAGCAGCACTGAATTGTTGCGCAAAAAATCCTGGAAAAAGTTGTTAAATTCATATCCCGAGTAGAAAATCTGAAGGTGAGAATGTCGAAGACACAGGGGAAAACCGAAAATGCTGTTATCTTAGATGTCGTTTATATCACTTGTTTGCGGTGACGCACAAGCGTAACTCGAAGGTGCCGTTCTCATGGATGTCATCATCACAACAGCTTTCACGACATACAACAAATCCGGAAGATACGCTACACGCAGGCGCACACTGTGTACTTTTTGCAAAGCAATTCAGAACAAAACAACACCTCGGAAGAATTTCAGAAGGATTTTTCAAAAATTAGAGCGCTGTTTGACTCCTGAAACAGAAGAAGCACCTCCAGGCCCATTTTTGAGAAACGTTTCACGATAATAGCTGCATTAAGACAACAGTTATGAGATTCTGAAAAATTTTGCTCATGTCCCAGATCTCACGTTTCTGAGTGAAACGTTACAATGGTCACCTTTCGCTTGCGAAATGAACGTGACACGAGCATTTGCTTTTTATTCCTCGATGAACCAAAATTAAGGGATTTAAGAAGGAAGCTCTTTCTACAGGATTGAAACATTCAAAGCTCTGAGTAAAACACGCAAATGGTGTAAAATATGCATGATACACTGCAAAATATCAATGTTTCTTTTCTGATTTAAACTATGAAATGAAAATACAAAATTATTCCCAGGGGCTGATCGATCATCTCAGATACTGAGTAAAACGTTACAAGTGAGCCAGTTTCTATCCCCCCTACTCTCAACTCTAATGCTAAGCTAAGAGCAAAGTCATAAAAATATGGTGGCTACTGCAGAGCCATTCAAACAGGTGAACGCTAATAGGGTGCATGAGTGAAGTGTTCCGAGAAACATATCCACTCTCGATCTTCAGTTAACTTTCCTGCAAAAAGTTTCCATGCACCGCAATATTTTATCGTAAAAGCCACAAAAAGGCGGCGGAGAGCCCGAATGGGAGGGGGAGGGAAGGAAGGAGGCGGAGGGGCGAATTCAGAGCCGTAAAATGGCAAGAACGAGGAGTGACTGTTGGTATAGAATGGGTCTAGGCAATCACGTTATAAACTCTGTTCGAGTCACCACGCTGAATCCCATTCGAAACATTCAAACAGATGGTCAAAGCCTCACCAAAATGTGACTTTTGTTAAACCTAAAAATATGTTAAAACACCGGAAATTGGCTACAGATTCACTGGCGAGTTTTGTGAAATGGCGCGATCTTCGCCTTGTTCTGTAAAGCTCAATTTGGTGCAAGGTGCATAAAGCTTGGTCACTCGTGGAACAAACAGTGCAGTGTAAGAAACAAGTGTCAAATGGCATTTCTTGCTTTCAGATGCAAAAATGCCCGAACGGCTTTCTCTTCAGTGTGAATTGGAGAAGCCGGCGACCAATACAAACAATTTTCGCTGATTCTGATTTCTTGAACAGGCAATAATATCCTCTGTCGATTCCTACCGAGTTTGACAGACCCCAGTCCAACCCTTGACTCTGATCGATAACTGGAATCCCAACCAACAGTTGGTTCTAGAGTCTGATGAGGAGGTTAAATTCCGGACTCAATAGAAACGGCGTTGCTCATTTCATAAATTTCATTCTTCAAGAACAATTGAAAACAAAAAAATCTTTCGAAAACGATCGCTGAAAAATTGTTGTAGAAACAGCAGTTTGAGACACAGATGGAGTTTTTAATTCCGTAAGAACTTCAGAAAGTTTGCAGTGATGTAGAAGCAAAATTCTTAACCAATTCTGGAAAAAAAAACTTTGCCAGAAGGTGGAGTCCAAGGATCCGACAGGTCAAAACTTCACAAAGGGTCGAAAAAATGAGACGAAGGAGTCGAAGGAAAAGTGTTGAAGAATTTTTTTCCAAAAAAGAAAACAGAATTTTCCAAAAAAAGGAGTCAATTGCTGACCTTACCTAATAGTGCCGAGAGTGCATCAGTAGGTGAGCTGTTAATCGAATAGATGATTTGAGCTGTAAAGCAAGAGGTCAGTAGTCTACGCATGCTAGCGAAATGCTTAAAGATACTTACAGAATGTAAGTGATAACTCCAATGCTCCACATGTCGGTGTGAAAATCGATAGGTTCGAATTTGATCACTTCAGGCGCAACAAACTCCGGCGTGCCAGCCATGAACAACAAATTTGACGATCCATCATAGTATTGCGCTAGGCCAAAATCAATGAGCTTTATTCTATTACCCGTTTGTGATACGCACATAATGTTCTCTGGCTGAAAATTCAAATCGCATCATTCATTATCAAATATTTCAACGACTTTAAAGAAACATTTTCTCAAAAAAGGCTTCCATATGTGCCATTTAAATGCTCAACATTTGTTGTTTGTTCCTTGATCTAAACTGAAATATCCACGAGCACTCAGGAAGGTAATCAGGAGGAGACAAGTCGCTTTTACAATTAAATCAGGTGATTCACCCACTGCTCAACTCCAAAGCATGCAGCCTCGATTCCCAGATGCCTCTATTGAGTTTCAATGCAGAGGGAAGATACCATTACAGAATGTGCGCATGTCACTGCTATGAGAATGAAAAGCAGAAAGGCGTGGACTACAGAATGACCTTATTCAGCCGTCTAGAAAAGGTATTTAGCAATTTTCATGCCTATCAAAGAGATGCTCTAGTCTTCTATGCATCGGTCGAACGAGAGCACAGAATAAGGTAACAGAATAAGAAAATACCTTAATATCCAGGTGTACAATGTTCTTGCTGTGTATATAACTGACAGCTTCACACAGTTGGCAGACGATCATAACAACAGCCATTTCTGTTAGAATATAATTGTCATCGACGACTCGATCGAATAGCTCTCCTCCTCGTACGCTATAAAGAACTTTATCAAAAAATGGGGAGAAAACATAAAGAGACACACATCGAAACACGATTGCATTTAAGAGGTGAGTGCAGAAAGCAGAAGTTCAAATGGAGTCGAGATCATGGATGCCGCCAAGATCATATGCTTTATGCTGACGAATGAAAAATGTTATTGATGCTTCTCAGCAAATCGGATCAACAAATTGGTCAGCTTATAAAAATCTTTTCAGTTTGGAAACAAATAATAGGCCAAAACAACAGGTAGGTCCACAGGGGCGTGTATAAAAACTCATGGATGGAAGGCGTGGACATGAATTAAAGGAGTTCGGTTTAGAACGAAAGAACTCTTCTAAACGTGGTGAGCATGCCTCTAAAACTTGACGCCGATTAATGCCTCTAAGCGCTAAGTTTGAAGCTCCTCATTTGAATCCTCATTTAATCGTATTTTCAATCACCGAATTCCACCAAAAAGTTGTTCAGAAATAAGTGCCGATTACTGCCTTCCGGGGACGCTTAAAAAAAATTCTTTCTGAGAGGTCGAATCCCTCAGAAATTTTGCAAAGCCCACTACAGCTAATCAGTACACTTACCAGTGAGATGATGTTTCACTAGCTTCACCGTATAAGAGATCACTTTTTAAATTTATTACAATTCAGATGATCAGCTAATTGTTTGAAGCAAGTTTCTGTGGAAAACCAGAAAAAATTCGATTCTGTTTTGATCTTACATGTATATCTAGGTCATATATAATACGCAGGAAAATGAAATTTGTTCGGGTGAACGTCATGAATGCGTCAACTGGTGGGTATTAACGTGATGCTGAGGCTAAAATATCACGGCTGCTTCACTGTAATCAAATTACCGTTTCATTTTTGAACGTTAACGTCAATGCCTCAACAGTAACATTTCCACTCACTGTTTCTACGCTGTGGATGGTGAAGTTAAGAGAAATATTTCGTGAAGTGAGTAGGCTTTTAACTGCTGCATGTGGAGTTATATCACTTGTACTCAGAATGCCAATTTTTTTCGAAAGAGGGGGGAGGCGAGGGGTACATTTGGAAGTGGCGAACAAATGGCTGTTCTAAAGCCAAAAAATTCTCGATGGCATCCACGCCCACTTGAAGCTCGAGCTCGAAAAAACCTGTAGGAGACTCGCATGCATTTGAATGAGAGCCTATTTTCAATTCGCCTCAGCCAAAAACAACAGTGAAGCTAGTGACCAGTGGTCTTTGCTAGAACTGCGAACGAGGCCGCATGCAAGTGCACACCGTAAGCTCGCTTAGTAACTAAACAGATAATAAATAATCGCGCTTTGTTGATAATCGCACATTTCAATCCTGCTCACGAAATATTCCTCTATAATATCCACTGTCGGACTGTACTTCATATAGTAATATGGCTTTTCTTTTTCTTCTGGTAAACGGTGCGTTTTAGGCGCAAACCTACTAATGTGTAAAAAAACCATGGTATATACTTCGTCATGTCGAAGTTCGATGCTGCGTTTAGCCAAAAAAAAAAAAAAACATATGAGAATAAAACTCACACTTCCATTACGAGAATAATATCGTTGTCAGGTGTGGAGAAAGCATCATAGATTTGAGCAATACGCGGATGTCGCATTTGAGTCATTATAGCTACCTGAAGAATTTACTTATTTTAAGCAAATGTATTCGAATATAAAGAATAATTTATGGAAGATTCTTGGCCGAATAGTGAAGTGAATTGGAGTTACGACAGAATGATTGACCGTTATGGCGAAAATTTTATGAGAAGTTGTTGACAATTCGAAGGTACAAAAAATTGGTAAAAACAATGATACAAAATATTAATGTACTCTCAGTGTGGAAAGAGGGACTCTCCTAATGAATTTCGTCAAAATGATTTTTTTTAGTCCCGATAAGAGAAGTAAAGAAAGAAGGGAACTTCGATCACGATGAATCTCATACGATATTTTTCGAGTACAAAAGTAATAGCAACTTCCCATCATACAGAACATTTTGATCTTTCGCCCAATGCAGCTCTTGCTTGAAATGTAGTGATGCTGGTCAGTTACTAATAATTCTTTTGGCCGTTGACCTGACCTCCAGTTTCTCATTACGCTGAAGAGATGGCATCGTCTATAATAAAGAGAGGCTCATCTTCCATAATAAAGAGGAAAGGTGGCTGTTTTCTCACTGCTTTATGAAATTCAGCAAGATTGACCGCAAAGGCCTTTTAGAAAAGTGGACTTAAAGAAGTGTAATCCATGCGTATAAGCCAATCGGATTAAAAACAAATATTCTATGACGTTTTAGTTCACCTCTTTTTCGACTTGTGCCCTATCCGCATCGCGCCTTATTTTAATTCGTTTTGCAGCCAATTCCAATCCGGTCGCCTTCTCTCGGCATCTGTACACTTTTCCAAATTTGCCTCTGCAATAAGTAACGTTCCATACCCAACAGAATTTTCCGAAAATTTTTGTTCGTTCAACTTTCAATCAAGCAGCTTTTATTGACAATATTTTGCATCGCTCGCAATTGAAAAAAACAAAAATTGCAGACGCAATTTTCACACATTCTTATATTTCTGCTTAAAAGGATGGATAAGACAAGGACATATATACTTACTCTCCGATTTCATCGAAGCATTCGTAATACTTGGAAAATTTTTCGTTAGCTCGGATTCGAACGACCTCCTTTATCTCAAAAGGTAGCTTGTCTTCTTCTGCAAGAAAACTGGTTAAATGCCGAGCGAAGTTCGTTAGGCTGCAAGCGAATGAAGTTGTGGCCTGAATGTTCTCATTTCCGCTTAATAAAGAGCATGAATTTGCATATAAAGCAGACGCCTGATGATCACTGAAATCATCAGGTCAGCAGCAGTAATGCTCGACGATATGTTGAAAAATAAAAAAACTAATATTTGAATTAACGTTCAAGATCAAAAATACCCTCCCCCTTCCCCTTCCGCGAACCATTAAGGCTTGAGTTGCTAAGTGTTATTCTTTCACTGAGAATTGCAAAGCAACCACAAAGCATACACTGCTTCCTAGGCAAACCCCCTCATCATTTTCATTCAGCCACACTGTATCCTCCTCAGAAGTATTCGAATTTTTGGTGCTCTATTGCAATGAAAGGACCGAGTGCAAAAGTGATATTCGACGTTTGTATCATAGACATTTCCACGAAAATTGGCAGGTGAGATGTGCACGCATACGGTTTTGTCTCCTGTCATTTACTACTAAAATGTACGACTCTAGGTCTGCCGTTCTAAACTCTTTCCCTATCTCCGAACCCACAGCGCAAAACTTTAACCTCACTATTACAACAGTGTTTTGTCATGTCATAGGAGGATTCAAGGATTGTTGCACGGCTAATGTTACATCGTTAGTACGCCTAAGCAAGTGAGAGTCAGTGAAGTATGAATTCTCGACGAAATGTCTTAACAAGATGTGCTGTTTACAAGTTTAGCTAAGTGGACGGAACTCAGATGAATACTGGAGAGATTGTTTCAGATGATTTGTAAATGCGCCACACAAACACTTACTACGCCTGTTGTAAAGCTAGGTGCTTAAAGTACACCAAACAAAACGAGACATTCGATAAACGAGTGATTGCCAATCCACTTGAGATCTTCTAAGAATCAGTTAGCTCGCCCAAACAAAGCATTCCCATGATGAGTTTTTGCTGTACTTGTCAAATGCACCAATCACATCATTTTAGTAACTTCATTTGTGCCACATTTCAACCTGGAAAACAGCATTCTGCTTTTGAGGTCTGCACAGCATAGATTTGTCAACTTCGCCACTCAGAATTCAATCATCTTTTTTGACTGTAATTAGGTATCCTAAGCTCATTGTTTCAGTGAGAAGCTCGTCTCACAGTTAACGATCAAAAGACATTTATGCGCAAATAGTTCGTTTACACTTGATGAGACGCTTCAATGTCAAGCGTCAGCTTCACATACACATTAAAAAAAAGAAGATGATGAAAGCAAATGCTGCAACTCCGTGCGGAAACGTTCGTCTAGTTGTTGTAAATGAATTATATGCGCATTATTGGTCTAGCGCCCCTCCCTCCCCCATCCCTACTTTTTCCACCCCACCCCTATGGCAATTCATCAGAAATGCACACCGAGTTTTCCTGGATGAACCAAAACGATTTTCCAGGTGAGAACATTTCTTGGTGAAAACATTGGTGAAATTCGCACAAACATTTTTGGCAAGAAAGTTATGAAAATGTACGTAAAACTTGATAAGAATTGCAACCGACACAAAAAGACGCTGTACAAATCTTAAACGACCGCTCAACAGTTGCTTTCGTAGTTCTAAGCGTCCACCTAAAAATTATGCTTGACAACGTTTAAAGAGTTTATATTGATGAACAATCCACTCATCAGAAGGAATATAGTGAAACGATAACGTGCTGAACGGAACTCATCAAAAACGATGGAATTTCTTGTTTTAACCTTCGCACAGAGCACTGAAAGTTTGATGTTTCTTAAGGTCATCATGTTCATATTCCCACCAGTTTTTACATCTGTTAGTGAACATAACAGCTACCTAGGCGATAGTCGGATTCATCAACGACAATTCTTCCCGATGTATCAGCACTGGTCGACGCAGAAAGTGCACCTTGAATAACCATCGCCAGCTAGCAGCAATTTCCAGCTGCCATTAGCCAACGGCAAAATAACAGTTTGATTTGATAAGCGCACCCTAAAAATGCCCACAATAACGACTTGTTCAACGCAAAATGGATGAACACGAATGGGAATTTGTTTAAGCTTGGAAGCGGGGATTTTTGCTAAGAAACGATCGTCAGTTGCCGCAGCTTGTGACGTCTATAGCCGTCGCTTATTCGAATGCTGCCCATTCGACAGCGTAACGCTGAATCATCTTGTACAGCGCCTTGCCTCCCGACGCATTTGTGAAACCGGAAAGGAATCACCCAAGAAGAAAAAAGGAAAAAACGATCGCAAAAAAAGATGATTACTCATTTCATCATTTTGATGCAACTAATATCAAACATGCATATAACTGTTCACACAAATGCTTTAAACAAGTTTTCTATGTTCTAGTCGACCTGTTCATATTTCAGTCAATTTTTGGCAAAAGTGCTTCAAGAAATTGAGGGTAAATTAGTTTTTTTTTGTGTGTCATCGAATGATCGCCAACAAACTTCTTTCAGCCTATTGACGGCATAACATCAATTCTGTTGGCGTATACGAATCGAACACAACGACATTCCTCTGTCCGAAAACTCGGCAATTGTTATACGACTCGAAATTTCAATTGAATGAAAGTCGTTATAAGTCCCCTTGCCCTCATAAGACATCAATTAAAACGTTCTCAGGTGAAAATGAAAATGCGAAATCGACCAATAAAAGTCTCATTCAGTGAAATTTCAGTGAAATACTTCACAAATGATAGTGCCCCTTGACAAGTGATGAATACCTCTGTAAAATATTCTTTCATCATAGGGAATTTTTCATCGCCAATTCTCACATGTAAGTTATTCATAAACCCCTAGAGAAGAAGAAATCTGAAATGACAGAACTGAAGAAAATCTCATAGAAATCACAAAAAACGTGCTCTGCACTTAGATTTTCATAAAATTCTAAGATCAACAAGGCTCATTTAACAGCATCATGGTGAAATATTCGATACACACAAAATCAATATCGCTCGATCTGATCGAACAAATATATCACATCTGTGAAGAATTAATCAGCTAAGTGAGCAGTTGATAGACTCATGCATGAAATCAGGGCATCTCAGCAAGAAAGAAGCAAGCAAGCATCGCTAACAAGATGGGCGTGTTTAAGTGGACTGCAAGCGTGTGGCACCTGACTGAATGGATGCAGCACTCGGCGGGACACCGCATAGCCAACAAAGAAATGTTATTTCACAAAAAAAGGAAACGAAAAGAAAAAAGGAAGACAGCGCGGCTTGTTTGGTAGAAACGTTTCGAATTGTGCGTGTGTTGATTGCTTTATGTTTGCGACCAAATCACAGGCATGCATTTCACCATTAATGTGCCAACTGATAAATTGCAAATACATGATCGAACGCATACCCCATTCACCATTCACCATTCTGATTTGGCGCACTGCTACAGATATGCATTAGTTGAAAGTGACCAACAATCACCGACTTATTTCTAGCATATCGAAATCAACACAAATTCAAGACATACCAAGCAAACGCTATCTCAACACATTAGTTGTTGAGCATGACGCGTCGCTTGGCAGATAACAAAATAAATATTGTTAAGCAATATGATTTTTAGTAGCTGACATTCGTTATGGATCTAGTACTCTAATGTACATTAACAAGCTGCAAAGAGGGAAGACTTCGGTAAAAGATTTTTCTTTGACGGAATTCGTCTCTTCAGAGGAATTCATTTCTCAGGGCTGAGATGCAAGAGCAATATAGCGTTTTAAAGCAGAAGAGAAGTGAAAAGCTTAAACGGATAAGCATACGAACGTTTATCGAGCCATTCATTGAGCAGTGTTCGCTGCACATTCGCGAATGAAAGTGGACGACCAAGAATCCGTAATGTAAGCTTCATAGACTATTCGTTGAAGCCTAACTAAAAGCTAGCTCGTTTCCAGTCCACGGCCCCTTAGAATAGGCTGTTGGATGACCAAAGTAGAGCGGTGTTTGGCACAAAGTGCTAAATCAACTCACTCTTTGACAGGGGTAAGAGGAGAAGAGTAGTGCAAAAATTCGTGTGCTCTTGCTTGCTTTGGCTTCTCTTTTTCTGTGGTGCGGAAAAGTGATTCGTTTCAAGAAGCTTCCGAAACAAGTACCCCAGTTGTTGGGTTCATTGTTCACCCTCTTCATTGGAAGCAACTGCCTGCTCGGAATATGCACAAATAAAGCGACAAAACACATTACGCTAGACATCAGAGATGAAAAATCAGTCAAAAGAAAGATGAGTTCAGCAGTGAATCGCTTACTGCTCGACCTCGCTCTTAAAGTTCGCAGTTTTCTATGGAATGCCTAAAAGTTGAAAAGAAGACTGCTCAATTATCCACACAGCGCATTCAGTTGATGGGAAAGACTGCAGTTTCAAGAGTGAACGGAACAGAAACAAGCGAGATGATGTGAGTAACTCCAAGAAAGTATTATTGTTGGGAAACTGTGACTTTAGAGATGGATATGGCTATTGTCTGACAAAAAACTGCGGTATTTAGAAATAGAACAAATAAAAAAGTTCCCTTTTTCAATATAAAACAGGGAGATAGCAATACCCAATTAAGTGTTCGCTGCCTAAGATCAGTCACCGCTAGCATTCTCAAGCGTAGCACTACGATAAGAAGGCTTCTCCATGAAGCATCAAGGGAATGTTGATTGATCGGGAAGCGTTGATCACTGCGCGGCCGCAATGTGCTTTAAATTCAGGCAAACTGTTCACGCATGTGCAAACAGTATGTCAGCTTTCTCAAGTCGCTGTGAGCGGTATTCATTCATACTCCATTCGAACAGATCGTCAAACAAACCGAAATTCTCGGCTGTTGTTTTTTCAGCAGATAAAACGCTAACGGTACTTAGTACCAACGACGACAACTTCAATCGAGTGGGGCAATAAGTAAACTAGCAGCCGGAAAACGCCGAACGTTCATCTTTTTGCATTCGACTTTCCAAAAAAAGTTGATATCGTCGGGAGTAGCCTTCAGCCGGAATTCGAGGTCATCTGCGGATATGAATTTCCCTAATGCTGCTTCCATACGATTGCTCGCACAGTTTCTACCCTCGATGTCCGAAGGGGAGGATTTGATAGACATGAGGTCAACTGCCAAAAACAACATCAATGAATAGTTCAAGAATAGTTCAGTTTGCTTCACTTTCACTGACTTAAGCTGGAAAGACAAGAATCAACAACCTATTCCAAGAAGAAAACTGAAAATTGAAGAGAACTTTTGACCACAACTATCAAGACAGCTAAATGAAAGCACAACATCGAGGGAAAGTTGGAGACTGGAATGGAGGCAACGGCAATATGACATTTTGGATGAGTTCTCGATAAACGTGCAGCAAAAACTTCTCTCACCTCGTAGTGGTCATAGATGATGCCAGAAATGTTCTTAAAAGGTGCGATAGCCATCTTAAGCATCAGTGGAATGCAAGTAGATATAAAACTTTTTTCGCTAATCGCTATGCTCTTTCACCCTCGATAATAGATTACAACGAAATAGAAGAGGGCGAAAAATCTGAAGAAAAACAATTTTTCACATACATAATTATAAATATCACCACGACAGCAATTAAGCGGCTTTATCTAGTCAGAAAATGCTCCAATTCAAAATTTTCGCTCATAAATTGGACCAAGACATGAAAGAATTCATTACGGACAGAAAGCATAGTAATCGTCCTATCCATATATAACTGATAAAGGCTCGCATTTGTTGAACAGTTACGTATTTGACGAAGAGACCTTGAAAGAATCGAACTCACTTATCAACAATTCAGGCATTTTTTCTTTTTAGCCGCATAATGCGCTCAGAAGCATAAAGTTGCCAGTAGCTTGTATATGAAGAAAAAATGATACTGGTTGTTACAAGCCGAACTCATTTTTGGTAGGATGAGAAGAGAGGAGAGGGAGCCGGCCGATATGAGGCTTTCTTGTCAACTCTTCAAAGTTGACTCGTTTTGGTGCAAATGCATCAGCTGAAGTATACGAAAGCGCGAATAGATGAACGCAGGGCATCTACCTGGGAAATATGCTTCGTCTAACACAAAAATGAATTAATTAAAAGACTAAGATGCGACTCTGTCTAGAGCAACAGAAAACTTCAACTCAATTTCTGACTGTGTGCTTTCAGTGAAACCATAATGCAAATAAACGCTTTCGTCATCGACACAAAGTGAGCTTTACAAAGCTATCCTTTTTTGCTGCTTTCGCATAATGTTCCGAAGAATATTAGATGCCCCTAATTGGTGCTGCAGCATAACTCTCGAAACACCTCAGGTAGTTTGCAACGCAGAAGAATAATCATTTTTCATGATAAGCCTGAAGCAAGTCAATATTGAATAATTTGCGATGATATATTTCGAAAGCGTTTAATAATGGTGAATTTTCTAGATAAAAGCACAAAGATAATAGCTTAGAGCTGGCGCACTGTTGAGACTTTCATACGAAAATAAAATTTGCACGGTGGTTCGATGCGAAAATGTGACGTGTCGTAATGCCGCTAAATAAATGCAGCTCGCTACTGCTGACGCATGCATATTTGTTGTGGTGTAATAATAAAAGCCATTTAAAGCAACAACTAAACGCTTAGACGTGAAACGTCATCTAACAACAAAATGTCACAGTGGAAACAATGTGTCACGCGAACGCAAATATATGTATTCTTCTTAGCAACGTACCAGTTATTCACAAATATGTGGGCGAAGCAAAACAATACGCTTCAGATGCTAACGTCATGCCGAGGCACAAAAAAACTTCAGTCAAATTTTTTGAGAAAAGCTTCCGTCTCGAATTTTCCACGAATGTCATCTTCAAAATCCAGTAAAACGGATATTACGAGAAGCGTGCGTTACTTAAAGGAACTAAGAGAAGCAAACAAGAAGGCGAAAACGGTTGAATACGCAAAAAACGACACTGGTAATAAGTGTTGATATGCCAAACAAAATTTGCTATCAAACATTATACTGTACAGGTAGGATAGGAGGCTGCATGAGTCAGATCATCGAGAAAATACTAATAATAAACTTTTGTGAACAACTGCATAATGTTGAACATAATAAATTTGGCACAAATCACCCCTCTCACTGAAGATGGATAGACGAGGTGTGCGGAGGATGGTAATACGTAGAAGAAGACGTCCGTATGAAATTTCACATCCAACACACATCTTAGTGAACGTTGACTAGGCTGCACTTTTCCGTCGAGTGGATTGAAAAGTCGAAGAAAACAACAGTTGTGCAGAGAATGACCACATGCCGCATGCACTCAACTAAATATTATCAGAACTACAGCAACCACTAGAAAAAAAGAGCACAAGAAGCGCAGTCTGTTGAATGCTGAACTGATAAGCATTTGTGTTTAGTTAGTATTGCTTACAGCACGAGAAATGAAGCTGTGTGAACGACTTGAATAATTTCAAAACCACACTGTATGGTTTGTTGAAAAGAAGTTCACAGTTTGAATTTTAAAAGCACTTCTGAGGGTAGTGAAAAAATGTGGTAGATATTCGTTTTGAAATGTTATAAATCCCGATATTTGCAGGAAGAAGCTTTAGAAGAAAAACGCACCGTCTCAATCATACCCTGATTAGAGCCTCGGTCGCAATTTTCTTAACAGTAACTTAGAAGAATATAACAATGAACATCAAGCAGTTCGTTGAACGCTTCTATATAGCAGCATAACAAGCCCTCCTTATCGAGAGCAAACTTTGCAGAAAAAAAAAACATGGTTAAAGAGGGAAAATTTTGCAGTGAATTGGAATAACGTACTTTTTTGCTTGCAACAATATTATTCAAATGACGCAGATTAACGGCAATTGCGAATCAACCGGTTTTCAAATTCACTTGCACAGCAATATTGTGGTCGGTTTCTATCGAATAAATTTTGTCTTCCTTCTTTGTTTCTCGATTGCAATTGAAATTCATTTCTACTAGAACGTTTTCCATTCATAATCAACCAGCATTTTAAAGAGCAGAAATTGGACTTTAACCGAATATGTTCATTGCTGCATCACAAACATATACTAAGGTTGCACCTAGGCCTTAGCCCTCAGAAAGTTGTTGACAGGCTGTTGAGATAGTAAGTTGCTGAATGGTAAACTGGTTCGACTAAAATTTTTGCGAAAATTGACGTTCACTATCGTATATATCTCTACATTCGACAGTCGCTGAGACGTAATCTGCTTTTCTCAATTTATGGAAAATCCCCAGTGCACTCACTATTTACTGATGAAATAGTCACTGCTTTCAGTTGTTTACCGGTCCTGAGCTCGGCTGTAACCAGATACCACATTAGTTTAGTTACCTCCGCCCAGAAAAAAACAAAAGGCGGAAGTGGAGCAATCAACCGACTTGAACTGTGCCAGAAACGAAACGCGATAGGACCATTACTATGGTTATCGTACAGCTGTGAAAAATTTTGAAGTCACATCTCAATATGCTGTTACCTTGGAACTGACTGCAACTTGTACAAATGTCATTTCATTTATATTTCCATCCCTGCGGTCTGTTAACTCTGCCGTGCACCCATTCCCCTCGTATCACCGATCGCCCACATTCGATATTTTATTCCTTTCTCTAATTGCTCGTCTTTCATAAGTCGCCATAAACACCTCATCGCTTCCCTTAGACTCTGTGGACTTGCAGCCACTGTCCAGCCAGATAACCAAACACAAGTTCTGAACACCAAGATGTCCAATTTAGCACTCTTGCACAACATCGTAGTCGTTGTGGAATTGTACTCCGAGATCGCCCTCTTCCGACCACATTGCTGATCTAGTTGGTTGGATGACTTGACGTATCACAAAACCAAATGCTCAATACAGAGGCTTGTGGCCACGATTTCTTGACACAGACAGAGTGAGACATAAAGCGACCAAACCTCGCTGATCGAACGGCTGTAAAACGGAACTTCAGGCATCATAAAAGCAAAACAATTCACATATAAGTCGTGTGGTATTTTCCACTGTAGGCCAATGCTGAACTGAAAGGCAAGTTGCCCTTGTCTCTCAATCCTCTAAGGATTTTTTGTTTCCAAAGATTTCTTCCAGCCACTCTTTCCATGAAAGAGGAAAAACATAGATGATCTCTACCTCTGCTATGAGTCTATGAAATCAGAATTCAGATTTAGCCCTCAATGTTGCTGTCACTTTTTCCTCAAATTTTTCAGTGTATGCACCGTTAATGCACTCAATCACCTATCCGTTCTTTGTTTCTCATGTTCATATTCGAATAATATACAATATCTTAGTCAAGTAATCAGAAACGTTTCTTTGCTAATCTTGTGACGAACAACTTTTCATCGAATTTCGCTTGCAAACCGACACTCTGACCCATGAGCCATCTTGGATTTCAAGTCGAGACCTCTGATTGGTTATCGACCGAATAAAACTGCGTTCATTCACCATCAATAGAACAGATATAATAGACTGAAACGCCAACATTTTAGGAACAAATTCGAGGACACAGCTTAATTATGTATCGCTTTTCAGATCACAATGCACGCAACTGAAACTAGAAATGGAATCGTAGTGCGATACGCGAATTAGCTCTTCACCGGGATGATTGTGACGATTTTTGCGATTACAAAATCAGGCCAATAAACCTACTTCCGGTATTGTAAAAACTCTCACACTGAGGGAAAAACTCGGGGGAGCATTTAAAATTCAAAGATATTACGAAACCGTTTGAGAACCATACAAGCATGTAAAGATGGAGCTATCGACACAACAAATAGAAATCAACCATACAACTGTTGCATGTTTCATACACTTGCAGCGCTAGACTTTAAGTGCTAGGCACATAGCGGTGGGGTTTTTTCTTCTTTTTTTAGTTTGCAACGAATTCTTGTAGATCAATTTCGTGAATAAACACATGTGGTCAAGATGGATATGGTATACATTGAAGTTCTACTTAAGATGGCATTTTTTCCGCTTAAAGTACTTTGCTATGAGTAAAAGCAACTAGATACAAAGAGTAATTGAAATATTTTATGAGAAGAGGCTAACAAGTGAAGCACTGATCCACAATTTAATGCGAAACAACACCTGCCTGGGGTTATCAAACCTCCGCTTAAAAAATTTATAAGCACTGTTTTCTCAGCAATCTTAGCAACTTAGCAATTGTCAAATTTCTTAGCACGTTCTGCAGCTGCTCAAAAAGCAGATCAATGCATCCTCCGCAAATTAATTTCCGTCTTCTCTTTTTGTTTCCCTCTACACTGAATTCGCGTAACTCATCACGATTTCTAATCGACCGTCCAGGTATTCCCCAGTAAGCTATTGAGTGATTTGTACCTACGCGTGGGAGCCTTTTAGGCTTAACGCAGTTAAGGAGGAAAGGGTGCGTCAACGACAGAAAGCAAAGATTGGACCCGAAAACCATATTTCTACTCTATTAGTCATCTTTTTGTCGTTATTGCTGTCGAAAGCTCCAGATCTTGATCGGACCTCAGTAGATGGAAACAACTCTTTTGAATTAAACTGGACACGCCCTCCTTTATTTGGATTGTGGATTACACTAGGTTGGCTAGTCCCTGTGCCTGCGGACGGTGACAACTGGAAAGTAAGTCACTGTGCTCAGCTGGGCCTATTTTTCGATCTCGAAGGACTATTGCTCGCAGATTGATCGCGACCGAACTAATGAACTGTAGGACTCAAAACAACCATCTTTTTTTCAACTAAAAGTTCGAATACAGGCTATATATGCTCTGATATGGTGAGGCGTACAAGGACCTTTTGTCTCTGAGATTTTGCCTGTACGTTTTCTTCGCAGAAATGCATCAGCACGCGTTTTATTTCGCCCCCACCTGAATATGATTCAAGCGAAACGCTCATTCTGCTATGACAAGAAATGAAGCACGCATCGGTTCTAAACATACGCTGATGATCTGCATAAACGATCCTGGAAGTATTACGGTTATCGCTTCCAACAACCAGCATTCAAAATGAACCGATGCTCTTTATACCTTCCACTGCTTTGATTTACCCATTCCAAGACAACTGTTTATTGCGGTTGCTCGAAATGATGGCCTTTTTCTGACCAGGTCAATATGGCACAAATAACCGGAAGAGAACAGAAGCAGGAATTACCTGGTCGGAAGACTCACGAAAAATAGGGAGGTATGAAAACGAGTCAACATTTTTAAATAAAAGAACAAAGTTAAGGGAAAGTTAAGATGGATTCAGTTATATGCGAATGTGACGTGAATGCTTCGTTATGGAAATATCAAAGCGGACAATGTTGCCGCGCGTTCGTGTATAAAAGATGAACTGAGTGCTCACTGAACACCCTTATTATGCTTCAAGAATCGAATCATCCCAAATGAGCCTTTAAGTGTCTCTATCCTTAATTCGGGTTCATTTCGTAATAGTGTAAAATGTGGTGCGATTTTCGCGGTCATAGAATGTTTGAGATTTTTATCGGGGTTTCAGCAGAATTTCAATAATTTCCACGAGCTACTTCCGAGCTTTCCCAGTTTTCAACCTCTATTTTTCTTCTTTCTCACCCACACTCCTCAATCCACTGTTCACTGGTCCACGCTCCAAAAAACAAGAGGCGCCCACTCCATCATTACACGTAGAGGAAGCAGGTAGCCGCAGCTAGAATCAGAAAGAAATCAAAGCTGAAACATTTACAATTCAATTTTTGGTGTGAAATTCTTAAAATCTCGGGACAATTGATGAGGACAGATAGCTTACAGGTATATAGAAATGACGATTCAATATTTCAGATGAGGCGACTTAAGGAACAGGAATGTATATATGCTACGACGAAAGCGTTGTGATCTCAACGAGGAAACGTCAATAAGATGGGCAAAGAGCCGAGACATGTTGACATTGTGTAAGCCAGCCTATAGTGCAAACGAGCAACGTAGAAAGTGATGCAGTGACAGCTTTTTGTGTGCCCTTTATGATGGCTATGAGATAGCAAAATCGCGAAAAGTTGTAAACCACTCTTTTGTCTTTTTCTACTGCTAAATTTATTCATTGATTTCAGTTTACAAAAAAAACACGCAGATGAAGGAGGAAATATATTAAAGAAGCATGCTTGTCTTGAGAGGATGGAGATGTAGGTTACAAATTTAGTTGGACAATTCGAATAAGATTTGAGTGCATCAGCTTTCCTTTGCTCTCCCTTGTTTACTCCAAAGCACAACGCATGAAGAGCACACTCCAAAATATCTTTTTTTGCCTAATAGATTCGAAAAGTGTGACACAAATAATTATCGCTGTATTAAGATTTTGGAGTAACAATCATGGGACGTACTGTACAATGAAGCCGGCGCAGTAAAATAACTGTGTGCAAAAGCAAAATACCTGTAATAGAAAAGCATGAAACTCTTATGCGCTAGTAAAATGTGATCAATTAAGAGCGCACTAGCACATATAAAAAATTGGTTCCCCAAAGTGATGTGCGAACCGAACAGCAAATTTCCACTCATGGACAAAAAGCAGGCATAGTCATGGCTTTGATTCCGACAGTCCGCAAAAAAAATGACTAGGAGTATTCAAGACAACGTCATTCCCCTGTGCCATTCCTACTATATCACGTTGGAACTGAGATAAGCTACAACATCGCTATTAGATCAAAAGCACATAAAACAATATGGTGAAAAATATTTGTTTGCTCTCCTGAATGAAGAAATGGAAATGTATGCACAGCGTAATCGATAGGAACCTATAAGAGCAAAACTGGAAATCATAAAGTGCCATGAATTTTGACAGATTTCCGGTATCGGAAGCGAAAGAAGCTCAGTCTTATCGATAACTTATTTCTGAAGCATCATGAGTTGACAATGAAACATAGTGGAGCGAATAATAGATGCGATGAACATTTTTTTTCTTCAATATCGAGATATTTCTGTGAAAAGAAACGAACGACAATTGAGGGCAGTGACTGGGTTAGGAAGAAACGTGATGCGAATTTGAAAACGACTACAGGTTCGAACGGAAAACGTCTTTAGCTTTGTTCTTTGGTGTAAGTGATGGACAATCAGCCTTATCAATCATCACATCACCTCGCCCGCCGATTCTATATTACCAACCGCTAATACTGATATGATATTGGATATCAAAGTAGCTGGAGCTTATTCCACAATAAAGTCGGGGATATTAACGTTGCGCCAAAAATTTGTCGACACAGAAATTCTCCATCTTCAGTAAGCAGAAGAACCCTATCGACAGTTCTTTTCAAGCATACCACTTAGTTCTTTTCAAGCACACCACTTCATCACAGAACCATTTCCGCAGAGCTTACTTTCTTGACAATTATTTGAATACACATGAATTTTAGATTAAATTATATTCGAGTTTCAAATGGCTAGAACATAATAGTACGAGCGGAATGAAAATAGAGGCTAGCGAGGGAAAGATGAGAGACATGAGGCAATTCGGAGACCAAGGGCAAGGATTGTTTGATGGGCCGAAACCCAGCCACCGGCCGGGTTTCGTTGCGAGGGCGGTGCGCCTGACGCAGACACAATGTGATCGGCGTCTGCATTTCAACGTTAGAACATCATCACCCAGTTAGCTCATTCGACTCGAACATCGCCACTTTTCCTGCTATATCCTCATTTGCTGTTTACATCTCGGCGGTCGCGCTCTTTCACCGTTCTTTCGTTCTTCCGACTTCCTGTTGAGCCAAAACCAAAACTAACCTACGCACCAATATATCTGACGGAAATATCACAGACAAATGAGACTGCATTCTACTGCGAATCGCATCTCGTGCTTCGAAGTTCATATCCGATTTTTCCTCAGTTTCAAAACAGTACGCGGTTATTCTGAAGTCACAATCTCCACACTCTTCGAGGGGTTCCTGAATGCTGTGAGCATGAGCTTCACTTTATCGCGAAAAAATATAGAACAAACATTGTTTTCAATAGCTTTCGTTATCACGCTGTTCGCACATGAAATATTTTCCTTGGGACTATCTTACAAGCAAATAATGTAAGATGGCTGCACGAGACGCCCAAATCGTTCTGACTCTTCTGCAAAACTGCGTTGCGGAGCCTGCAAAATGTTTGAAATACTGTCAGTGCTGATATTCTTGCAATAATCATTTCGCATTTTTTTCCTCTGCTTTCTGTCTCAAATATCTTTCACGAAATTTGTATACTAATCATTGGTGTCGGCGTTTGTTTTTTAATTCTTATGTATTGGCTCCTATTGCATATTTCATCCTGCAGAGATGCGGAATGAATGAATAAATAAATAACCATAAATACTGCCTCTGCTAACGGGGTTATGTAGAGTTTGCTGATGATGGACGAATCAGCGTGATGCACGCTCAAACAGGGTATTGCGTAAACGGCGAATTCCGTAATCAACGCAAAATGACGCCTCGCATAGCTGAATATATTCTTATCGTTGTCTCGGATACAGACGTTCTGCTGTGAAAGCAATCATAGATTGTGCGTTCTATCCGGATGGAATTGTCACATCGATGAGATCAGAAGGGTTGACAACCAGCAGATTTTTTTTCGAGTCATTCCCCCAAGATTTGAGTCCAAACATGGTTTTCGTGTTTCTGTAGGGTCTGTATTGTAGAAATTATGACATACGTATTTTCCCTTCTTCAGAACTCATTTCGTTTACCACAGAATTTGAAGCAGCAAAATTTTTGCTAATAAGCCAGTTAAATTGTTCTCAAGCCATTATCGGCCTTTTGGTGAATCGTAGATACTTCAATTCCCAACCCTTTTGCCGGACTATTCCTAATAGTTTATTGTTTATACGACGGCGTGCAAAAATACAAAATTCTTCGAGTGAGCCGATGCATGTCGGAGTAAGGAAGTGACCATCATTCGTATGTTTCGGCCACATCACCAAGGGTTAGTTGTGCCACATCCGTGAAGTTATCTGCATTGTTCCTCCTTTGTATGAATGGATGCTTCTTATTGGTCATGGTTCCTATCTAATGATGCGTTTCTGTGTTAAGTGAACGGATGATGTGCATCTGTAGGTTGTATTCAATGAAAAAACGATTTTTTTTTCGAACTCAAGAGACCTGCGTCAAATGTTTTCGTAAAGGTGAAAATTATAAACGCATGAAGAACACCAAGAAAGTTTTCTGCGAAGTAAGTAAGAACTACCTACAATTGAGTCAAAGAATAGATTTCATAGCAAAAGCATCAAACTCCTTAATAAACCGTAAACGGTTGGAATGCCTATTTCCTGAATCAGGATTTCACTCCTCAAGAAGCTATTCAAGATTAACGTATGAACGGGAATCATCACTCAACAAGAACTGGATCGGTAGCATGCGGCTTTCACATCACACCAAACAAGCGTTCAGCAACTGAGTGGGAAGTGATCATTCATCCAGTGGGCTTGTTTCGTATTTATTTCGATGCTAGTTGGCTAGGCTTAATTCTTCAAATAAAAACTAAAACGAACTTCCATTGCAGTGAACGCCTCTCAAAACTCAGTGCAAAAGAACATTCATAGTAAGCGCACTTAACAAACAGATACGTTATTGTAATATATTATTATTCGCTCGGCAATGCATGAGGTGGTTCCATATGAATGGATCAGATGTGAGGCGAAATTGTTTAAAATAATACTGCATGCCAGTGGTGAGAACTTGTGGTTATTTGAGATTCTTTGGGAATGTTCCAAACCGAAGATCACTGGTTAGTTCATTTCAGCTGGGCCTTATCCTTATTCCGCCAGCGTTGCTACAGTTTGCTCCTTAGTTGCAGAAATTATATCTTTATGGATTACTGCTCAATCACTCTTCGTACTGTGATGGATGTCGAAAATCAACCCATTGCCACTCCTCTCTTCTTTTTTCATATACGACTGTTACACCTGTTTCTTGATTAGTGCACTCAGCTTTAGTGGGCTGAGTCCATGCGAATATGCTGAATGTGTGAAGACCTGAACACCTCAAAATCACAGTTCCTCTGAAAATATGTACCGGCATTAAACATCTTTAGATAATTCTGGGAAATGACTCTACGTCCACAACAAAAATGGAACTTGTCCTTGAGTGCAGCTCGTCAGTCTTCAGCAAAGAGTTATTGTCAGGGAATCAAATCTCGGACGAGTCTGACGGCTCAATTCACCAATGAAACCCTTGCATTCTCCAGGTTTGCTTCAGAAATATCTGAAGTTGAGCAGAATAAAAACATCGCATGCTATCATATATATATATATATATATATATATATATATATGATAGCGAAAAAGTACGAACTTATACGTTTTCAGGCGTGTATCCCATGAATTGTAAGAGCATATGCTTCCAACAGCATTTCATCGCGACGAAGGTTTCAAGGCTTGCAAGCGACGAGAATGATTAGCAATGTTTATAAGAATGCGGTTGTTCATGCGTCGCTTATTGATAGCGTCAGTTAGAGTTCGAGTTCAGTCATTTCACATGCGAATTTCAGTAGATATCCGGAGCACTCAGGACTTAATCCGCTTATATTCGCCATGCGTGAAGACGCAAAAGTTCCATTTTTGTTTCGATCATCTCGGTATCCACCACACTTTGTCTCGACATGAGGCGCAGAATGGCAGTTGCATCTCTCATGTAACAAAAAAGTACCATCTCAACCCACACATTTTCGTTTCTCTGGATATCTCTTATGCTGTCTTTTTATTGGTATTTTAGGAACATTTAGTTTATGACCACGTTAGTGATATCTATTTACCCAAAAATTTATGAAGTTGATGAACATCTCTCTAAACGCCTCTTTCAGATTAGGATTTCGAATCTCCGTCAAACAAATTTCCGTCATTCCCATCCATGCAAATAATAGCACGCAATAATTTGGGGGGTGTATGCTTATTAGAAAATAGCAATAATAAAGGAAATCACGCGAAAAAAGATGTGCTGAAGAAGTGATGTAGGCAATCAAAAAAAAAGATTGCAGAACTCTGTCCGATTGGATCTTTCACAGAATGATTTCGTCAAGTGATAGCAATTTCAATGAATGCCGCCACCTAACCATTCCAATTAGATAAAAACATTTTTCCTCTGAAAGTGACTATCAGCCTTTTGAAGAAATGCATAATTTTGGTGCATTCATACGTCTTGCCCCACACGAAGTGTCTATGATTGCTTAAGTACAACTGAGCGTGGAATTCTTCACTGCCCATCCCCCTCCACCACCTTGCGTCATTCAAATCAGACTTCTAATTTAGTTAGCTTTTCATATGCGACCCGATGAATATTTTGAGCAAATTACCCATAAATTAGCACGCTGCCTGCATCTTAATGCAGAAACTACGGCGTGTTTATAAAATGTTTTAACACTTAACAACGCTAGAGTGAATTCAATCCTTTCCGTGTTTTCGTGACAATAAACCGACTTTCGCGTTTCACGCTATAACTGTCGCGATAATTTTTGGCCTTAGAATATCAACCAAAATTACTATCAACTGATTAAGCGGATAGCGCGCTAATTTATTCACTGCACATCATTAATTTGCGCATACATTCTGCCTCAAAGCAAGTTTAATTTCGAATACTAACTGATTGTCTCATTTCCGATCATTTTTTCCGATATAATTTGGCCAGGCATTTCATTCCAACTTTTCCCTATGCTTCTCTCTATTACAGGTAAGAGCCCTCTGAGCGAAATGATTCATATTCATAGTTCATAATTCAAGCGGAATTCAGAGTTCGTATTCATTTTCCGCATGATTTTGAACTGAAGGTTGATATGGGCAGTATTAGATGACTTCATTCTGCCCTACGGGTTGTGTATAAAGTCTTATAAGACACGTAGTATAGCTCAAAAGTAAATGCATTCATATCAGCAATTAAGACAGAAATTGAAAGATTCTGTTGGATAAAACTGTATTGATGATTTGTCAGACCAGTAGTTTGTGAAGCACGAGACGATCGTCTCTTAGAGAAAATTAGCGAGTTTCGTAAATGCTGTGGCCAAAACCAACGGTGAAAAAGTTCATCATGTACTGAATTGCCGATCACTTTTACTCCTTCTATGCAATTCACTGTGCACATTACAATAAACAAAGTTCGTATTGGTTCATTTAGCCATCTCTAACTATGCAAACAGAAATTTTTTTAGCGCTTATGAAAAAGCATCGTTCATCAGTTCGTGAAGATTGCGATAAACGCAATAAGCCATGAATAGAAAGATAACAACGGGATTACTGGCCCGTTCATTGTTATAGATTATTCATCCCAAATAGCTTCCCGCTGGCGCAAGTGTCTTTCCGTTGTCGAGAAGCAACACTCTCTTTTTCTTATCCAAACCTCATCGCCTTTGCTTCTTAGATGGACGTCACGGCTTGGCCATCAGTGCCATCACTGTTAGTTTTACATAAACCTGTTCGTCCACCTGTTCTTCGGGCTACTACCGACCTTTTGTCTATTCTTAAGCTGTCATCCCGCTCAGCATATGTAAAAAAGTCGCTTTCTCGGCAAAATGGTGAGAGATCAGAGGAATTAGGAAGATCACTTATCTTTATCAATGCTGGACTCAATAAGCGTCGTCTATAGTGCACATCGAAGGTCAGTGGCTCGTTTAGGCATTACTTTCCATATTCGGAGTGCATTTGAATAGTACAAGTAAGATTTGCAAGTTTATCCATCATTTCACATTATCATGCTCCAATCCTACGAACGCCTTTGTCGCTAACACTCATTTTCGGGGATGCAGTGCTGATCGAGGCAAAGATTTTTTTTTCGATAGAGTGTTTCTTCTCACATCTGACGACTGCTTCGGCATACCTTAAAAGTTTATTTGTTTGTAGACATATTTACAGAATTATTTTCACACGAAAAATCTGAACAATGTGGGGACTAACATATTCGAAAGAAGTAAATTTTTACGAGCAAAATTGAAAACAGCAAAATTTTCTGATGAATCTCTTCAATAATTATATTCTCTGCAGCGTTTTCCTCAGTGATTATGATTTATCTTTTTTGCGCTGTTATTTTCTTTCTTCAGACATAAAAGTCAGAGAAGAAATAGTGATACTGATAATCTCCATATAAATCAGCTGCTATGTTTTCAAACCATTCATTCCTACATATGCTTAAACCTTGAGGCATTAAATTATAAGCATATCAGAATTAAAAAAGTTACGCCAAAAATTGATAAGCATTTACTTTCACAAATTTAGTTCCCCTCACACCACCTCTTGAATGCGCCGCTTCATCGCACAGTTCATGCATAAATGCTTCCTTTATGTAGCAATTTCAACGATTGGCTTAATCTTAGATCGAAGTAATACAGCAAATGCGTCTTTTCATGTATTCCGCATATATGTAAAGTGATGTTGTTCAATAATCAATACAATCAAAGAATTTTATGACAAAAGATCACAACCCTCATTACGTATTCAGCTGCGACAGCACAACTGCAAAGTCATTCTTCTATATTATAGTACATTATGGCACGCAAATACGACAGGTTTATGAGTTGGTAGAGTAGGCGATTTGAAAATTTCGTTATTTGTGGCACATTGCGTTTCAGAATGTGGAATGAAGATGACTCACGAAGTGACCGCTTCTTGACTGAAACTAAATACTGAGATGAGTTTTAGTTATATATTGCACATAATTTATTATATTAGAATGAAATATACACAGTGCCACGGAAGGTCAGGTTTTCTAGAAGCAATTCGGCTACCAAAAGTTATCATGAATACGAAATGTCATTACGATATGCTTTACTTGCAGCTCACTTGCAGCTTGAGGATGCGAATCTGAAAAAAAGAAGCAGAAGCGGCTGAAATCTGCTCATTTTATCAGATTCAGTTTCCTAGATACCGATATCTGTTGCTATCATTATGTCTTGAAACTCGCCCGCAATCCGCTCTGTGCGCTCCCCAAGTTTTTTGATGGCCCTCTGAATGGGACGATTGCAAAAAATTCCTGACACAATGGTATAGAATCATGTATTTGAGAATCATGTATCATCTTCCGGTGTCTCATACTGCAGTTCTCTAGAATGTTGCATTTCAGGGCAAATTTTTTTCCGCTAGATTGTTTTTGAATACCTTCTCGATATTTCGGTATTCTTTATGAGCACGAAAGTACAGTGAAGTGTACGAAATAACGCCATCAGTATACAAGTTTAATGAGACGAATATATGAAAAAAAACACGTTGCAGGAGACGCCTTTCAGGTTTCCTGTTGTTTTACTGTTCCCTCCAGAATTGTCGTCGTTCCTTTAAGTCCAGTAAAAGTTTTTGAGTTTTTTGAATAAATTCATCTCACGTAAAATCCCACACATGACGCAGAATGTTGATTGCTACGTTGACCAATGTATGATTATTGTGTCGAACTCATCGCTATAGATATGTTTGCCATCGGCTCGCTTCACAGCCCACATCGAGCACGCCAAACAGTTGGGTGGAAATTGCCAGTGAACAATTGCTACTGAACAACGATTTCGAAAATAACCATCGGGCGAGTGCAGCACTTGCCATTGGAGTGATTATTCGCCGTCAAAGATTGCTACATCGAGAAAGCGTGGAGAGATCACTTTTCACTTCCATCCCCCCTCCCCGCCCCCTTTTCGAGGTAGTCACCGGAGACTGATAGTTGTTATGATCGCCAAATTTCGGTTTGGTTACTGCAGTTATTGCGCATTTTCTGATCAGCGTCGATCGGTGATCACCGCCATCAAAGTTCCTTGGCAGGTACCTGATTTGTAGCTTTCTAGGCATGCTTTGTGCCATTTTGTAATTGCCACCAAAATATGATTTTCTCTAAGCACCTTGAATTAAGGGACAGGCAAACTTGAAATGTCCCCTATAAAATGTACAGTGCAAAAGGAAGCGCCTCCAGAAGTCACCGGCTGACTTAGCAAAAGCAAGCAAATGAATAATCGTTCGGGAGCGGCTCACCTGGGCCGGTCGCAAATTATGCTCAGCAGATTTGCGACGCTTGTTGAAGTGAAACTGCAGCGCAGACAGATGCACAGATGCACGCAGACGTCATCGTAGCGCACTTGTGCGAAGCAACTTTGAAAGAGCATATGAAATTTCAAGGACTGAGTTGATCATTCCAAAATCATCGGTGACTGCTCTATCGAATCTAATAATTATCTGATTTCGACTTGGTTCATGAGGTTAACAAGCAGTACGGCTGATATTTCCTGGTAGGAAATGTTGGCTTCAGTGAATTGTTTACTCCTTCACCTGTGCTGTGAATGGGAAATGGAAATTTAGAGTGAGGAAGATGATGTAGGTATTCAACTTTCAACGATGATGCTGTTGTTGACCGCTGATCATCCCAGGCAATCGGTTCAGTGAATCTGCTGATCGATTGCTTTGAATCATTTATTGAATTTTTTAAATCATTGACGAATTTATTGCAAGAATGCAAGAAAATCGGTTTTTTTTTCTCTTTGTCAAAATCGGTACGCAAAAGAGTTATCAAGAGCTAAATCGGCATAAGAGTTTACTTCTTAAAGGTCACTCATCAACAAGATGGGCCAAGCAAAAACATGAACCTCTTTTATCGATAGTTCCTGTTGTTGGACACCTTCTCCTTCTATTTATTTTCACAGTGTTGAAGTCGCTGCTACGATGCAGTCGGAATGCTTCGTCAAAGTATGGAGTAAAACTGGCTACCGTGTATAACATCTGGGCAAGTTATTGAAAATAAATACATACATAAGTGAATGAATACATGTATAAATACTAGATAAATAAATAAATAAATCAAGAAGTAAGCGAATAAATAAAATAAAAGAATGAAATAAATTTAGTTGATTAATTAATTTAATTAAATTTAATTAAATTAAATTAATTCATTAATTAATTAATTAAACCAAATGGATAAAGCAAGTTAATTAACTAGATGAATTAATCAAACTAATTAATTAATCATTTAATCAATTAAATGAATTGAATGAATTAGGTAACCTTAATCAATTTGTTAAATAAATGATTCAAACAAATTAATTAATTGACTAAATGAATTAATTGAATAAATAAACCAAATAGATGAAATAAAACAAAATAATCATTTAAATGAAAGAAATATAAAAAAGAGGAACAGCTGAGTTGTTTAAATAAATGGATTAAATGGATAAATTCAATCGATTGATTAGTTAACTAATTAATTAATTTAATAAATTAAATTAATAAATCAGATTAGTGATTCAAGCAAATAAATTGGTTGAAAAAATTTATTTATTTAATTTAATTTAATAAACGATCAAATGAATAGATTGAATGAATAAATTAGGCAAAAATTCAACAAATAAACGAAACAAATAAATAAAAAGAATAATTACAGCAAATAATTCAAGTCAATTTATTTATTCATGACGTTAATTAATTGATATGACCGAATGTTTAAATTGATTAATTAGTTACTTAACTAAACTTAAATAAATTAACTAATTAAACAAATAAAAATTGCTTTTCAACTCGTTAGTTTGGAACAGAAATGTTGATAAAGTCATAATCAAGAGGCGAATGAGCAAAAATGAGTAACGTGAATCCGAAACTGGGAACTCTTCACAAATATTCTGTAAGCTTTTTGTGACAACTGGTGACCTTTATGGGGTGAAAGTACTTTTCACCGTCTCAAGAATACCGCATCTCTGTTTCGAGAGATATCAGTTGTATTACATGCATTCGGTCCTACAATCTTGCGCCGTTGTTCATACTACAGCAGTGAAGTATCAAGCTCGGCGTCTTCGTTCCCAAATTTTGCAATCGGGGAGTGCTGAAAAACTAACGCCAAATATGCTCGTTTATCCCATATCACTTCATTTAACAGTAATCAATTGTTGCTTAAAATAAAGTTATAACTCCTGAAGCGCATAGCCGCCTCATCACACTCGGTATTAATCGAGAATTATTGCACCCCATCCAATGCTGCAAACAGCACATATGATATTCTCTCACCGCATAATCGGTATTGGAATTGCTTCAACTCCTCTATCGTTATTTAGGTTACTCGTTACGTAGAGCACTGTTGAAAATGGAATCAAGCATCCTTCTATGACTTTAACGCATCTGACAATACAAGGTGATAGCCTTTGCACATCACAAAGAAAATATTAGCAAATTAGAGATATTTTAAATGAAAGATTCGACAGCAAGAAATAAGGTGGGAATACCGATGGTAACTGACTAAAGATCCAACGAGATACTGAATAGGTAATTTCCTTTTGAACGCTGCGAGCTAATTCCTGCAAGCTGCGAGCGGGATATTGCGAGCGGAACCATGCTCTCTGAATTGCATATCGTTAAGAAAAGAGGTGAATATCTCTGCAACGCCTTACCTGACTTACAGATTCTGAGTCTGAGAAAAATTCCGTATACCGTAGATCGGTCTTAGACGACCGCTAGCAGAAGTAAAATATAACACTGATTATTGTGTAAAGATCAACACAATATCTAATAAAGCACACTTAAAAAGTAAATTTCATGATGCCGTGAGATGCAAATATTGCACAAATCCATCTTTTCCATTCGAAGATTTCATCTTCATTCGTGAAGCGACTGACTCAGTCATTTCCGTTTATTCCTTTCAAATTTATCGCCTCCTGCGACAAGCTTTTGTCGGCGTTTTTTGCAGCTCTTTGACCGAATGACAAAATATGTGACACCGATAATACCTTAATTGCTTCAAATTTTAAACAGCTAACAGCATCACTTAAATTCAGCATATTTCGTATGATACAACGGATATGATCGAGGAAAATAGTCAGTACCTCGTGGCCGGTTCGCAGAACTGGTCGGTTTCATCTGCGATGCCTTTTTGGTGGATAACTGCAGTGGTACAAGTGAGCGTGGCAAAAGATTTGTGTTTCTATAGCTACAGAACCTTTTAATTCTTCATGTGTCGCTCCCATTTTCTGTTTCCTTTCCCAGTGTTGCTAGCATTGCTGAATTCTGAAAACATGATTGTATTCTCTTATTGATTTGTCTCTTGCAAACTTCTCCGATGGAGATGAATGGAAGTCGGTCAGATCCCCCCCCCTCCCCCCCCCCTCCCCCGCTACCCCACTTATCTCCCCTTCGCTCACAAATCGCCTCTTCAAGTTTTCAGATCACACAGCGCGACCTTTCCCAATGGGAAAAAATGCAAGGGAAGGATAAAGCTTCGCTAGCTTACTATTTATGCACACTTTTCGGGAAATATTGCCTATACAATTGTGATAGCATTCTCAAAGGTCAGAAATCGTCCGTTGTATTTCTACGTAACCTGTTAGTAACGAATATATGAACGAGGGGTGGCGCACTGTTTCTGTAAACTTCCGACGATGATCAAGAATCATTGCATATTCGATTTAAAATGCTTTTTTATGGTCGATAAGCTTGGGTAGTTAGTATCCGAAAAGCTCATATGCAAAATAGTCGGCGCAAGAGATTATTTCTCTCTGAGGGGTACCACCCGAAACAAGACCACCGACTGCACTGTGATTCACTTTCACACCAGCCACTAATCGAAATGGAACACGTCGGCTCGAACCTTCGCAACTTAGCCATCAATGTTATCAACCACCGTGAGGTGATTTTCGCTTCACATTTTATTGATCTTTGCAGGCTTCGTTGATTATCTTGATGAGCTTTATCATGCAGTCACCTCCTTTCTTTTTCTAGGTTGCTCAGCTCAGTCATCTGAATGGTCTTAGCAGCGTTGATTAGTGTTATATTCAAGGATTTTCTGAGCGATGACTGCTAGTACTTCTGAGATTGTTAGCAAGCATCATTCGTTCGTAGGGATATCAGATGGGTTTTTTCCCAAAGCGAGATGTTGTTCTTAACACGATGTCTTGAATACATCCACAAAAAATGATCATTCGTAGAGAATAAAGTAATAGGAAGTGGCGTTTAAATTTCGAATGAAACTTCGATGCCTATTTTCATCCCTTTTAAACTCTCGTTTTCTTAGAAACCTTATAGCTTTTCCTCGCAATACCCTTTTTTGACCACGTAGTTTTTTTTCTCCCAGAAGCTTTAAGCATGGAAGTGGCATTGATTTCTGCAGAGAAGCTAAGCTATTTGAAAAGCAATCTGAAAAACTGCCATCAGTTCCCTTTATCTCACCCACCTTCTGTTTCACTAAGCTTCATTTTGACGGGAAATATCAGAGGTTATGTGCTAGCGAAGTTCAAAGCTTTTTTTGCAGACCAACCTTGCTCTCTCATCGCTTATCATCCTTGTCTCAATATACGTCACATTCGTCTCCGGTAAGGCTGTTTGTTACTATAGGTTATTTGCAACATATTTTGAAGTCTGTTCCTCTGAAGAATCAATAGGCATCAGGATGTTTAAGCTACCCTATGCCACACCCTTGCGTCTCCCCTTCCCTCTCTTTTTCTTTGTCTCTGATGGCTATAATTTATTTGAATATTGAAGAAGTATTGCTTGAGAGAATTCCTACTGCTAGCAAATTTCAATAGCCATTAACCGGACGTTGAAAGCTTTATTTATAAGTGAGTTTGTCTATTTCTCAATCGCTGTTCATTTCACACCTAGCATCATGCTTTTGATGGATTTGTTGCAGTTCTGAGACGGCCATTTATTCATCCGCTTATCGCATTCACTGACTTCAATGAAACGCTTGCATCGGAAGAAAATGTTGACTATGCATATTCAACAATGTCGTTTGTCGTATTATGGCTATGTG
>JAARMF010000421.1:75869-91057 GCA_022844705.1 Toxascaris leonina | reverse complement strand
GTTTCTACATTCAAAAGCAAATGTATTTTACATTGCTAAGGTATACCTTTATGAACTTAATTACAAATATGCATTTATATACTGCATCCCTGAGTAGCTTCAAGCTACTATACAGTGAAGCCGAGATTGCGAAATTTAATAGAGACAATTTGCGATATTAAATGGCCTTAAGTCGGAAGTTGGCTGTCATTTTCGTAAGCATACATATCCATCGAAAAGTGCCTCAGAATTCACGTGCGTTGGCGGTCGAGATAATGAGAACATACAAAGAGCTAAGAAAATGTTACGATGAAACGAACAAACACTGCTGTCAGCAGTGCTCAAATCGTAAAAGCTTCTCCTATGCGTTTGTGGTGCGAGTGAAAATGGCATCTAAAACGAGGTAGGTGCCTCATATTATAACACAACTAGCGCTACTCAATTTCAAGCTTAACTAGACTCATTTGCAAGCTTCAGCGATATTGGTGCTGGTCAATGAATTCCGCGATTGTCCGCTCCCTTTCCTCCCCCTCCCTCTCCCCCATCTACCGCCATTAGAATGATTGAAGAGTGGGATGGAGATTTTGGGAAGAAATAGACAACTGTTGAAAATATTTGAGATCGAAACTCAAAACGGAAACCTTTGCTCAAATATTTGAAAGCAGTACCATGAAAGAGAGATCAACAAAGCTCAAATTAACAAGCGACATGGCCGTTATGAGAAGTGATATTGACAACACAGTGAAGATTTACATTTACAATGAGACATTAAGAAAGGAGGAAAGAGGAGACATTTAGATGTGATTGCGGGGTGAATTCATTATGTAGAATGTGGGAAGATAATCAAGAGAGTAAAAACACCGTAAATATCATTTGTAACTGATGGAGAGTTTGATGTGCTTTATGGAAAGTTTCGTAGTGTTCCGCTACAAGCTCCAAATCTCTCTCGGTCTTTTACCCAGTGCGATTATTTTATTAGTTTCATCGGGATCATGTGAGAAATGAGAAGGGATGAGGCACTTATTCTGTGTCCTTCTTTGCAGGCCATTATGGATGCATGCATGCGCGTAGTATATATATATATATATATATATATATATATGTACATCACAACAGTGTCGTCAAAGATATATATCCTTGACGACACTGTTATTTCTCAGGCGCATGATAATAGTAATATAAGTAATATGTATACGATTGTCTGTTGGTATAAATCTTGCGATGCGCCGAATCAGATAGAGATAATTATAATGAAGCTTCAGCTCATTGAGCCATAATCACAGTGGCAACCCTGTAATACGTCACATTATATTTTTAGACATCTATGTATATATATATATATATATGTATATATATATATATATATATATATATATATATATATATATGTGCATAGATTTCAGCGAGCTGTAAGGAACAATGAGACACTCATAAAGATCACTTCACAATACCTCTAGTGAAAGGCGAAGAAAATACGGAATACGGACTGATAACAGATAATAATGCGAGGAAGGCAGACGGAGATGAAGATCAAAAGAACATTCTTCAACACCTGACTGGTTGTATGGTAGGAATTCGTATTTCGCACACTGTTGTGAAATTGAAAGGATCTGACTAGGATTATGAGTAGATAACCACTAATATAAATTATTTTCAGCAGGTTTCAGGATTGAGCAGGTATATAAATGTAGAACCCTTGCATGTGAGGAAAGTCCTCTTCGTCAAGGTAACAATGAAACTCTCGCACTTCCATCTCCTCCCTTGACCCCCCCCCTTCCCTCCTCCCCTTCTCAGCTTTCACCGTATAGCCGTTTTCGGCAAGGAAAGGCTGAAGACTGTGGAAGCGAATTTTGCCTTTTCTGTAGTTCAAAAATTTTCAATTTTCGTTGACAAACTTTGATGTATCTATCTATGGTCACTGCATAAATTACTCGACCCATTTTGCAAAAAGTTGTGAGTTGATAGTTCGACGGTAAATGGACATATTTATATCGCAACAGATGCGAAGAGCAGCTTTTTTGGTGCGAGTCATCGTGAAAAAACACTTCGGTAGAGGAAAACAAGATGAGGGACGAAATTTTTGTCGATCTAAATTTACAGTGAAAATCAAAAAAGCTGTCATAAAGTAAGGAAATGGTGTAGAAGAAGAAAAGTCATGGATCGTGAAGTAGTAAATTCGTACCAAATAAAACAAATGAACACAACTTTTGGCTCGCAGTTGCGCTTCTCGTTCAGCAAATTACACAAAAGTGAAGTTGAAGAGAGACTGCTGAGAACTTTCTTGACATGAAATGTGAAATTCCTGAGAAATGAAAATTTCAATGGGATAATGAAACAAAAATAATCAACTTAAAATTTTTTCATCAGAACTGAAATAATTAAAGGGCACCTCTTGGCATTTGTCATTTGCGTGGACAGCTTCATTTCTGCTGTACCTCGATGCCTCATGAATTTTTTTGTAACGGATGAAGGCGGCTGTGGCGGATGAATTGCTTGTGTGTTTATTTATGCAATAATATCGGCGTGATTGTCAACTGCGATAGCAGATGAGAATTCGGCAATCAAGATCGCTGTCCACGGCAACTTAAGCATCGGATACGCTTAGATGCAACAAAAGGAAATAGAATGGCATCCTCTAATTGTTTGCAAAATAAGCTGATGCTCCTTCCCACAAAGACAATTTATGCCTGCATAGCAACGGCATAGGATTTCAAGACGCACGTAGCAGATGCGAAATGCCACAGGTATTGCATTTCAAACGTCTCTTAAAGCTATCGATTCTCTGAAAGTGATGTGCCGCATCTCATTAGTAGGATTATACTATGAAAAATGGTGCTTGAAGCTTCATTTGAATGCCCTTGAAGTTATCAAATAATCAAAACAGCTGTATCAATATAAGCCTCCTTGAATTAGCGGTCATCAAGGAACACAGAAGTCCTATGGCCTCTGTTCAAGAAAACATTGCATTACTTCTTACTTCTTTCCGAAGATTTGTGTGGGAAACATCATTTCTGGTAGACGCACTTGAAAACACATCTGGCGCATTGTCGGGCGTCACTGCTGTGGACATCAAGCTCCCAGCTGGGGACTAGAAGCGTTGAATGGAGGGAGCGGGAGGCTAGAAGGAAACTTGAGGGCACTTTGCTCTCTTGTTAGGATGCAATGGGGCCAAAAGGAAAGTGCTCTTAGAGAAAGAAGCTTAAAGAACTACATATGCAAGTGAAAACAAGAAAACGAAGATACAGCTCCTATCAGATTTGGTCTATTTGCTATGCCAAACCATACGGTTAACCGCTTGATTTATCGTCATCAAATGGAACATCTCTCAAGATGATCGGCCGAATACGATGAAAAAAGTTGTATTTCGGGAAGAAAACTGCTTCGTTTTTATCGATTGCCAAAACTGCTCCGATTGCCATAGTTCGCTTGTTAATTTGTGAACTTTTACATCACCCTGACTGGATGCATCTAATCAAAGGTCACTTCATACGCGGTGCAGATCTTTGAATGGTCCGTTGGCAACGGCTATTTTCTGCGAGTTTCTCTCTCCGGCTGAGAATTGAGTGGTTTTGTTCACCACCTCTCGTAGTAAATGTAACTGTTTTTGCCATGTGGACTGTATCTTTGCAAAGGAGATGCCCAACTCGATGGCTATTCAGATGCTTCAAGACAAGAAACGATTGGGAATCAGCGGCTTCCAGTTCAAAGTTCCATATTATCCACAACATGCACTCGTGACAGACCACATATTGTTATAGGTGGAAGGTACTAGACGTGAGCGAGCCAATGTGTAGCCAATTTCAACAGCTCTCATGGGCGGTTGAGCTGCAGCGGAAGTGGGCGTGTCCACTTAGAGTTCTGCTTGGTTTCTGCTGCATCCTCGCTATTTAAATAGCGTTGTGCCTCTGTTTACTTTAAAAAATTCGCTTCCATTATTACTACTATAGTTCCGCGATCCCATTTCCATTTACAGATGCCCATCATCCTCCCATCGGTATTCTACAAACGCGTAGACACTATAAATTAGTCGGAGTGTTGTGCATCCATCTGCGAACCCTTCCACACCGTTTCTGAGAATCCCTTTTGCATTACAGTGCAAAGGGCATTAGCATCTCGATCACTCCAACTATTAGTGCTTGTGTGCGTATATCTCTCTGTCTTTTGCGTCTTTCATTAGAGCTACCAGGAAGCTTTGATGCATCACTCAGATATAAATAATCCCCCTAAAACGATCTCCGCATTTGCAAATTCAGCATTACAAGCTTGCCTCTTGTGAAATCTCATCCGCTATCGCTTCAAAAGCGGAAAATTTTCTGAGCAACTTTTGGGGACTTGGGAGAGTGGAATTTTATAGATAGATTATTCAGGTAAGCTTTTTATTTTGTACCCATCAGCTTATCTTTTGATAAATTTTAGAAGTTGCCAATTGACAGGCGGAGAGGGCTGCCTTGTAGACGTGAAATGTTGAATCTGTAATTGTTTGAAGTAAACTGCCTCTAGCAGACCAAGCAAATATTCACAGTACAAATCTGACGCTCATACTTGCAGTACTCGTGTTAGGGAAATCCTTCATCTCCGGATTTCAAATAGGGAAAATTTGCGACATCCCAGTGGAAAAGAACGAAGAATACCAAGTTTAATAACAACTTCATACGAAAAACTTGTTCAGCCGATGCATTTGCACTGTACTGCCAAGAATGCATGAAACTATATATATGTGCGTTTAATTTGTTGCGAATTTGTGGGAGCCGTTGGCCCGGTGACCACAAAAACATATTGTACTAGTCCATACGGTATGCCGGCCACTTGTTTTTTGTTCGCTGATTTCGATCATCGCCATGAAAACGCATAGGAAGAGAGGATAGCGCGTAGCAGAATCGATGAGAAATCCTTTAAAATCATTCGCACTGCTGTCACACATCAAATATTTATCTGTGCTAATCGAAAAAGAAGATCCCTTTAAATGCCTCACAACCGGTTCCATTCATAAATCCTCAGTGACGCTCGATACTGAGTGTAGTGTCAATTCGTGGGATACAAGATGGATGAGTCTTGATAATGTACTTGCAGAAATTTACAGGGATATGCTGTAATGAAAGCGATAGAAATCATAATCACCCCCTCCCCCTAAAAAAAGCTTTTTACTNCCCCCCCCCCCCCCCCCCCCCCTAAAAAAAGCCTTTTACTTTCTTTTATTAATGTAACATAATTGCGTATTTCTATGCAAATTGTCATCAGCTCACTCTAAACTTTTCTTAAAGTACTAATTCCGTGTATGAGAATGATCCAAGCACTAGCATACATTTTGTAGGCGATTTTCGTGGTGCAATGCAAAATGCGTTTGCGGGATTGCGTGCACCTAATGATAGAAGTGGTAATTTCATGACTGAGGTGCTCAGTGGAGCACGAACAACTCATTGTGAGTTCGCGCAGCGTGAAGATCAGCTGCACATCTGCCTTAACTCATCCTGAGGCATCATCTCTTCGCTTTATCTACAAACCCTCATGACTGGCACGTATTTTTGTTTATGGTTCTCTTCGTACTGGTTTATCTTGGCAGAAGAGGACGTGTTGCAGTGGTCTTATTCTGTAACAAAAGTCTGATGAGCTGGAATTCCAACTTGCCCTCAGTTTCATGGTCTGTTCTCAGGGGTCATGGAAGGAGCCACTTATCGAGTCCAAAATTTGATTAGGTGACGCTATGCATCTTACTTGCAATTGTGACAAATTCCAACTGAAGAGGCGAGGGGGGGGGGGGGGAGAAAATTATCGGGAGTTTGGTAGGGATGGTAATAACTTTCGAGTATGGACGTTTCTTGCATGAAAGTTTTTGAAAATAGGTGTCGCTGTCATATATCAATCACGAAATGTCATGCATGGAATACGATTCTCAGTATCCCTTATATATTGGCAAAGATAATTGCCAACTGTGCAGCGAAGCAGAATTGCTTCCCTACCTCCGATCTACAAAGACGAGGATGTGAAAGTGTCCAGCCAGCTGTCAGCCTTTTCATCCAGATCGGTGTTGTTCAGGGGCAGGTAGTGTAAACAATTAGCTTTTTTGGCAACAATTAACGCACTCATAGCTTTCAAAGCTTCGTGTCTCAAACGTATATAATCAAGTAGTGTCAGCTTTTTCTACCTCAGCTGGAAATGTGTAGAGTTGTAAAAGCCAAGGATGCATTTATAAGCATGATATGCGATGATGCACACGTGGGGGCTGCGCTGAGAATTTTTAATAGCAACACCAAATGTGCTTTCAGCGATAACGTTTTTTTAGCTTCGAGAAAGAAAAATCCGGCTAAATCTTCCCGATCTTTATGAACCTCATAAAGTCTTTATTGCTTATTCGGGCTAATGAGCTGCTAATGATCTTTTTATGTAAAAAAAGAAGAAGGAGAGAAACTCTGATTTATTTGTCCAATTTTAGGTGCCTTTAACATTCAGCAAAACTACTCATGCAATTCCCACAGACTCAAATTGGGGAGCTTTACCGGATTCCAAAATGCAAAATTCCTCACAACTGGTCGTCTTCGTGAATCTTAATTAAAAGCCAAAAAAGAGAGATTTATTTCCACGTGCCATACAACTCTGCAGAATGCGGTGCAATTGAAGCTGTACTTCCATCATTCAGCTCCAAATACAGTATTTATCTGCTCTGCTCAGCAATTATTGCTTCCCGCAAATTCAGTGAATTTCATTAGTCGCTAAAAAATTTGTCTTCTTTAAACGCACATCTTTGGCATTATTGAATGTGCGAATGCTGCTTTTCAACCATTTAGCATTTGCATTGGAAGTGTTTCAGTGTGGATAACTAAGCCAGCAAATAACGTCATAATTGACATTCGTTTTAATAGGTGCTATAATTTCATAATGATTATCTGGAGAATCAAAGAGGTGCATTACGATTACGGTGATCGAGCAATATGGCCGAGACCACTCTCAATGTAGCCAACCAGGTCTTCTTCGCATTCTTTTAGTATATGAGTGAAATTTATCGGCATCTCGTGACATCTGCCCCATTGAGCAACAAACCTCTGCGTCTCTGATTATTACTTGTTGCAGTGACATTTCTACTGTTTTAAAAGCAAAAATGAAAGCAAATTTACGCAAATGCACTCCTACCGGCAACCGGATCACCACTTCTTCCTCTTCTGAAAACAGCAGGTATCACCAGCTGGCTGATGGAACCACCTGTTCCATATTCCACTCTCCTACCACTGTCCATCTCCCCCATCCCTTCCCCAAAAAATAACCTTCATCGGCTTTGCGAGGTACTTCTCACGATCACATTACACATTAATCGTGCACCACTAACATCCGCATTATTCATTCATTACCGCATTCGTTACTAAAGCAGCTTCAGTTTAGCTTCCTCGCATATACAAATACGAAAACATCGTAGCGTTAATCAATTTGCGTAAGTTAACGAAAACACAGATGGGTCTCGAAAAGAATTAATCACTAACAGCGGAAAAGTTTTGATTGAGTTCAACGTCAACACCACGTTTTTGATCGGTGAATTGTTTCCTACGTCATTTGACTATAAGATTTATTGCACAGGGATTAAAGAGTCGTTTCCACGCGTTATTGGTGACGTTACGAATGCAAGGAATCATCTTTTTTATTTATATGCATCCAGGGGCAACGAATGGCTCGGGCATTGTTGCAAGTGGCCCGGAGAACAATTAACGAGGCTGCGATGCAACATTTAACTGCTTTAACGACGACGAAAAGTGCTTTAGGAACGCATCCCATTTCAAGCCTTTCCCCATCCACCTTTCATCTTCCCTGGATTAAATGAGAAATCGTTTAACAAGTTCATGTTTCCTGATTGTTACTTGGCAAACATTTTATAACACTTTAGAGTGAGAGCAAGACTAACACGATCTTGTTAATCAATCGCAAAATGATGTAATCGAATCCTTGACAGCTCGAGATGAAGTTCTGGTAACAGCTTTTAGTTGCTGTAATAGCATGAACCTCATGTGACGTCTGACAGTGGCTTCTCTTAATAGTGATTTATGCAGTCAACCACGACGATTAACAAGCGAATGGTTGTGTCTCATCTGTTGCAACAGTGACACCGCATCTCTCAGCAGTGTCTTTAGTGGTCGATGGTTGTGAGGCACAGTTCTGATGCTGCTCCTTCAAATTATTCTGTTAAGTTACTGAGCGTATATCAACAATCATATGGCATTGCAAATGCTGAAAAATGTCAATAGAGAAGTGAATGTTTTGTGAATTTACGATGGCGAAGCTTTTCAATAAGTAATTTCATTCGGTGCGATGTTGCAAATTGATTTTTCCGAGTAATACTGTCAACTCATTCAGAGGGATCCTTGGAAGCAGAATGCAACATCACAAAGGCCGTTAATTTGAAATATAGCTGCGATAGAAGGTGCAATTTCGTAATTTTCGAGATGTCGATCCCTTCTTCTTGCGCACCAACTGACTGCTCGAAGATCGAGCTTATAACATCTGAAGTTTGGAACTTAAAAATGACTTTCAACCCGATGAAAGCTTACCACCCAGAAACTAGAACTTGGAACTTTTAAAACTGGAATGAAATTAAAAGAGTAATCGTCATGACTTGCTGTGTGACATTTCTTCATGGGATATTTATTACTGAAGCGGAATGTCGTCAACGTGAAGATTGTTTTCACTTCAAGATAAGATTGTTTGATCGATGCTTTCTACAGAGTAATCGTCATCTTGAGTATATTATTCGAGTGTTCTAAGCGCAAAATAGGCCCAAAATATTTTATTTATTATTATATTTATTACTTAAGCGGAATTTTCGCACAAAATTCTTTGAATGCTCAGTGCACTTTATTCTTTTTCCACTTCCTCTTTGCTATTAACAGAAAGCGTTCATCGTCTTTCTATTGATTAATAGTTCATTAATTAATAATATGTTATAGTTCTGTCAGATTATGATGAAAATATGTTTAATAGATGTTATCGATCCCGTTAGCCCCTCTCAAGTAATAAATGAAAGTAAAGGTTGCATGCTTAACGACACAAACGGTGTCTGTTTTCGAGAAAGCATATGGTATTTATAGCGATATTTAGCTCCCCTAAGTCTAATCCTCTCTATAAATTACATTCCTTTGCCGAATCGGTGTTGTTCGCTTGATTAGGTTTACATGCACTTTGTTTGTCCATTGCGATGTGTTGTTTCAGCAGTGGCTGAATGCAAATGTTTCCATTGAATGTTCCTTCCTAGAATGCCCACTACTGCGTGATGGTGATGAATTGACAAGAAAATAGCACGTTTGCAAATTGTTGCTACACTTCCTTCTTGCTGTTTTATTTCTTTTGCTCTTCAAAAACTTTTATAAGAACATAATGATTCAGATGGTTATTCACATTTTGGTTGAAGTATTTTTCTAATTCAATTCCGTGCATTCGAGTCACAAAATGAGATAATTGCAGTGATGAGATTAAACATTTGGTGTAATTCCGAGCCGAGTTCTATTCCACATGATTGCTTTATTCATGAGTGAGAGGCAATAAAAGGGATCCGATGCTTGAAAATTAGATGTTTTTATTTAATTGGCTGCTTATGTGAAGGAACGAATTTTATTCGCTGAGGTTTAAATTAGCAATTGCTCGATTGCTCAACAAGGAAAGCTATTATTACACGCTATTCCATTGCTGTTATGGGATTTTCGTTAATTTGCAGCTTCCGAATCAGCTATACCGATGTCGTGTTTGTGTTCTTGCCATTCCTATTTATGCATATCTGTCCATTCGTCGAAAACTTGCAGCTCACGAAGCACGGGATCTTAGATTATGACATTTGCTGAGTACACTCTACGCTTTTAGATGATTTCATATAGAGGTATTCGGATTGATTGGAGAGATAATCGGTGCTTAGAGGATGTGCCTGTAAAGGTGCGAGTTGGAGAATATTTTACAGGCGACCCGATTCCTAAATATCTGGGTTAACGAATTTTTTGCTAAGATTTCTTTGAGCAGTTGATTTGGAGAAAATATTGACAGGCTACTGCACATGTTTTATCGCGTGACGAAGCAACTTGTTGATATGCTGAGCAGAATCGTAGAACGGTAGCTGCTACTGGCCCTTTTGCTGCGTTATTATTTCTCTTGAAATTGGTTCATATGCTCGATCTAGCAGACCGTATTGCAGAAAGCACATATCGGACATTGGCTTCCGTTGTGTTCGCTTGCCCTCCTCAAGAGATTCTTTTCAAGATGGCTGCATACATTTTGCAGTTGTGTTTTCGCTTGGAAATTGCTTTTTGTGGTGCACTATTTTAACTTCCTTTCGAATTTTGCGTTATATCCTCTCGATTTATAATTTCTTCCAGCAATCTCTTCAGATTAGTCATTCATTCGCAACAATACTCTCTTTGCGAACGAATCAGTTTTCATGCTTGAATGAGTGAAGCGGTGCTGGACTTTTATTTTTATGAAAATAGAGTCCTTCCACAGTCAGCATGACCCGATATGCCCAAAATGGCAGTAAAACCGGTAGCTTTCACACTTCATAGAGGGCCTCCAATAGTTTGTATCACGAGCACATATCCGTGGTACTAAATGTCGGAGAGTTCTTATGGTGTTTATCTTGATGTGAAATGTTAGTTAAGCAAAGAGAAACTTTTTCCGCATTCATCTTAGCATATGACATCTTGTGTGCATTGTTTATTTGCTTGTGTTCACGATGTCGTGAACATTTCTATGAAATGTAAAAAAATGTTGTATTTGTATGACATCAGAGACTGACTGGTTTGTTGTGAAACATATTCGAGTGGTATTTATTTGGAGTTGTTGTTGCACTCATATTCCTATTGAAAACTTTCTTCCAATTGGAGCGGTTCTGCAAAAAGTAATAAGCAATGCAATCAGAAAGATCCACCCTTTGAGGAAATTCGACCACGCACATAACTTTCAATATTCGTATGAATAGGCTGAGGAGATTTGATACTTTAACAGGATACGAATTCTTCAAGGTAGCGCAAAGGACGGAAAGCGAGCAAGCGAGTGGATATTCAAATATGCTGCTGCATCGATCATCAAAGGAAACTCGCCGCCAATATTAACTCTACAAGCGAAGCAAAACTAACACCAAAGTAGGTGTGTTGTGTACCTGAATCGTCGTTAACCCATGAGAAGAGGAAAAGATGCATTGACTGCTGCTATTATATGTTGCAATGTAATGCTTTATTAGTACATCCCAAATCCCAAATGATGTTTTGATGCATTCATACGGAGTTTTTGTAATGATTACCTGAATCTATTCACTTGCATTGCAGAGTATATTCAACGGCTTTTTAATAATCACTAATGCACTTAACATTGATGCTCAGTATGATATAAGCAAGGTGGAGAAGGCTTAAATGCTTGAAGCAAGCATTGCCTCCTTCTACTGCGACACTAATCGATTATATATAACTTGCGCTTTGAACTCTTCCTCACTGCTGTATAGCTTCCATGAATCTTGTTTTCGCGCCATCATTCATCTGTTTCCATCGATACTTAGAGGATTTAACATGATAACAACCCTTCACGTGAAGAGGATTTAACATGATAACAATCCTTCACGAAGCGTTTCAATAGAGTATGATGTCTGCAACCGGATTTGAGATCTTGACAGTCTTTACACATGCTCACACGAGCTTCCATGTTCGTTTCATGCAAGTTGTCACCGAATGGCTAGTGCGCATTTGATTTTAGGTGTTTTATCAGCTTCGGACGTGTAGTGGATGTCGGCAGGAATGACAATGGTAATGATGGATTTGGAGAAAGAACTCGAAGACTACGAGCAGCTCGAGTACCAAGTTCTATTTCAGGTAGCATTGTAGAAACAGCTGTTTTATTCCCGAATTTCTCGCTAAGGATTTCTGGTTCAAATTTGAATAAGGAAATGAAATCTTTCAAGGAATCCATTTTTGAGTTCTTAATGCTAATAATTACAGCCACTAAATGCTGGTGGCCAGCCAACCAATAAGAAAAGACTGGGAGATAGCACAAATCTCCACCCTTACTTCCTGCTGAAAAGCAAATAAGACGAACCTCGGCTGGGAGGAGGAACATCTGGAAGGTGAAGACTTTGAGGAGCCAAAAAGGATAAATTTTGGTTACCATATTTATTTATTCATTCCAACACTCGAATTATAGCGTTGCGAACGTTTTGCTTTATTTATTATTCAATTCCGCATAATTTTTGTCTTCCAGATCATCATTTCCCTCGCCTTTTGTGGTAATTTCGCAGTAGAATCTTATTCAAAAACCGTTCAAAAATACGTTGTGGCTCATTATAAGTGTCTTTTTATGCAATTAGTCAACAGACAGAAAACCAGTTGAGCAAAACTCTCCTGGTGGAATATATTTATATCTGCTTGTGAGGCATATTGCAATTATGGAACTATGATGGCCACATCAGCTGTCTGCATATCTCTGCAATTTGCTTAGTGATGATAGCTTGGGACGTTGCACGAGGATCCCTCTGGGTAATTTGAAGAGATGCAACGTCAATTCGCAGAGTGCAATGTCGTTTTGTGAAGTGCAATAGATCACAAAAGACAATAGAGAAGACGAAGGATGAAAACGAGAGAATTGCCGAGCATAGAAATAATGCAAGTGGAAATTGGTTTTATTGCAATTTCTGCAAAACGCATTTCGATGACTCAATTCGTGCTCATGCATATATATATCAGTGTGCTGTATAGTTGCAAGTTTCGACTCTCATCTAGTTGTATATTTTGCATCGCTAGATTGTAGTCGACGTTTGTACATTTTTTTGTATTCTCAGTTGAGAAATCCCAAAAGTTGAAGCGGTCAACTTTCATGGCAATATTCGTTGTCATACAGTTATGCTTAATTGCAAACTTCGTTGCGATTTGTTTGGATTTTTGGTCCCAAAAGGTAAAGAAGCTTAGAGGTCAAATTTGTTAGGAAAACGGTCGAGTCAACGAAACAACCAATCTTTTGATCCTGACTTTGTGTGACCGGTTGACTCCCTGAAAATTTTGGTTGATGAATGTTTTTTTCATTTTTGGGTAATTGGAAACCGATCATCAAAGCGGCAAAAATGCAAATGTGCTTCTTATGTGAACTTCCATGGAGCGCTTTTGCTGCAATCGTCTGTGTCAAAATAGGCGGTTTATATGGGGCCATCCATTGCCTCTACACAGCTTGAAACAAGTGCGGAAGCATGTAATAAAAGAGGCCAACGAGTTGCTGGTTGCGACATGCAAGTTGGCACGATATGCACTGTTGTGTTGTGCCCAAGTGACCGACCAATTTCGAAGGTTCGCATCAAATAATAAATACACAAAAACAACGCTCCCATATTTTAGTTGGTTCGATCACCAATACATCTTCTGATTTACGGCTTGACCACATCAATAAGAAAATCTCATCGGTGTAGAATCAGCGCAAATTTTATCGCCTTCAATTATCCATGGCTTTTGTTGAAGTCGGTAGATCAAGTCAGTGCTGGTGTGGATGTTCATGAATTTCGTCACTTTACCTTCAGTTACTTCCAAGTTAAACTATCAGAAAAAGCCCATCCGTCCCCCCCTCCTCCCGTCCTCCCCTCTCCCTCTTTTCCCAGACACACACGCACGCCTATACACATTTGTGGCCACGACCTCTCCCCAATGTACTTTATAGATGCAAATATTCAAAAGTGCATAATAAGGACATATGTGGACAACTGAAATGTTCTCTTTAATGCATTAGCGATGCATCTTTGTTCAATGCTTAATGGGGCATTTTCGAGCAGATTTATCGAGTGGGTTTCTACGAATCTTGATTAGAACTTGGGCGTATAACAAGCAGTAGGGCTCAATAAAAGTCAAAGGAAGTACAGTAAAAGGACGAATATAGCCACACTGCAGGCGTATATTTCCTATTGCTTTAAAGCTTACTAATAATACTGGTGAAAGGTGTTATAGATATGAATCTAGCTACAAGCAGATCACATTCACCCATCTACTTGACTTGTACCACATCAAGCATTCAATTTTGTATGCAGCCAATCGAATGATGATTATTATCGCATAAGCACAAATTGCACTTAGTGATTGCATGGCATTGCGGCAACTTTCGCAGTTTAATAACGAGTTTTTATGGAGTATTCATGTTAACTTGGATTTTTTCATCACGTAGGCATGGATTCCCCCCGTTTTTTTGCGTGTGGACCTAATATCTTCAGTTCATGAGCGAAAAGACCATTATATAAAAGAGAAGATCCAATTATATGTAAAAATCTGAAGAAATTCAATTCAAAAAGAGTAAGCAATTTTAGGAAGCTTTAATGTGGCACATGAGCAAACCTGAAATTCGAAAAAACTGCCTTAATTCGAGGAGGGGCTGCAGAATTCGAGGTTCTCCTAGTCAGGTGTTTGTTTAAACTGAGTGGCTACTAGTCTTTATCATACTCACAAACCTTTCAAAATTGATATCCACTAGCCTCGAGAGGGCAGATGCCAGATATGCAAATTTTTGCCCACCTACAAACAAAAGTGTAGGCGACAGGTCGCCATAATGATATGCTTTCCTGATGCAAATGTCAGAAATGCTGATAGGGGACAGTGCTCAGCAATTATAGTTGCTTACAGGGCTACAGACGTTATGTGGCATTTGCGTATATTGGAGTGAACGCATTGGGGTTCGCAGTCAACTTTTGGGTGCTCTATATGGTTGCACCACTTCTTTGCTCAGCTAATGTGAAAGTACCGAGGAGTATTTTGTTTTATATTATGACATTGTGCGTCACCGATCTGATGATTATGATTGGTTCGTTTGTTTTTTATTGCTGATTAGGCTGTCATTTAGACAAAATATTACAAGAAATTCTGCATAATTCCAACAAATTCTCGGGTTTATATGTTTTGTTGGATGAATTGTATAGTACAAACTTTTTCTTTACATAAGCCATCCCTCATTAGCAGATTTCTATAAATTTGGCCGAAGATGTCAAGAATAGCCGGAAATTGTTGGTGAGGTTTTGAATTTGCCGTTTGTATGAAGCAGCGCTGAAAATATAGTACCAATTACTATGTGAAATAGTAATGAAAATAACGATACTAATAACAATAAACTACTCGCGGCAGTCGTGAAAAGTCTTGAAAAGTAAAACTGCTATAGGTGTTCTCGACTTGTGCATATCAGGGCTACATAAATGTGCCCTCAATAAGAATTGGAGAGCCCTCTACATGATGCTGTTGCCCACC
>JAARMF010000421.1:53373-75621 GCA_022844705.1 Toxascaris leonina | reverse complement strand
CCCCCACCAGTAATCACTGTTTAAAAATTCCAAATGAAACCGCAGCAGATCCGAAGAGTTCGAAGATTAGCTCATCGAATGAACATCCATTCAGAGTGACAAACAATCGTTGTGTCAAGATGATCTCAAAATGCACTATACGTGGCATTTCAAATATAAGTTTTCATTGATATTTTTGTTAGGAGAAGAATGTATTGAGCGGAAGAAGCGGATCTTTGCCAATTTTCATTAAACCATCAAAAGGGGGGATCACACTAGAGAGCCTCGTACGGAATGTGCATTTGCACCATTTTCATATTTGCATAAAAGACTTCTTTCTTATCTGCACTGAACCGACCCTTCACGTAAATCTTGCATAAAGGTTTGCTTTTTAACGACAGTACAGGTCTGCAATGAGAATTCAGTTGGTGTGAAATACATGCAAATTTTCGGCACTTAAAATGTCTATAGACACTTAAAGTGCGAAATCTTAAACGTCATTCACCAGCTGATCATCTATTCGCCTCAAGCGATTTCAGCTTTGACCTTTCCGGTGATTGTAACAACGCTGCTTCATTGAAACAGTAATTCTTAATTCATTTCGATTCATATTTCTATATTGTTTGAGTTTGGTGATATCGGGGTATACTCTGGAAGGAAATTACGGAATTTACTGAATGATTTTTGGTCGATGATTATTTATTTTAAAGAAGTGATTGATATGGCCTATAAGAAAGTTTCATTTGAATTTTCAAAGGAGATATCGGTGCACGAGGTTGAAGCTTTCACTAAAATTCCGAACAGATATGGATATCGGAGCAAAATTCAGTAGGGCGTTCCGAATTGATGGGTCAACGTGTGATATGGCACAGGGTAAATTATAACCGTTATAAATTAAAATGCACATCTACGGTGTATAGTCTAACTCACCAACGCTTTATCTGCAACAGACATATATATTTCAGACATAGAACGTTTTACTATATATATATATATATATATATATATATATGTATATGCGGTGGGACGAATTGGACTGCGAATGCACTATCGCATTAGTTTCTGTACTAGCAGTTTTCTGATAGCGATCGCATAATGCAAATTGATTTCCGTTTGCAAATGGGTTTCACTTTGCAGGAATGGTGTGGGTTTCACTTTGCAGGAATGGTGTTTCTGATATCGGAGATCGTACTCGGCACATGGAGATTCAGCACATTCGCATGCGTCGCTTATCTAGTCTTCGAGGCAATGAACAAATTTGTCGCACCTGTCGTTGTTGTTCTCATAAGTCGAACATGCTATATGACCGTATGTCTTGGACCAAAAAAGCGCAAATTGGCAGCTAGTCTAAAGGTGTATCGCACTGCATATACATCTTTTGATTTTGAGTATCTCTAGAGCGACATTATAGGACACGCTGTAAATCGGCAAAATTGGCATTTTCGGATTATCGAATGGAACACCTATTCTGTTGGACGACTTACTTTCTCCAAGCTGTTGTCTGTATAAAGTGATGCAGAAGCTTTCGATGCAATTTAATAAGTGCTCAATCTTGAAATGTGTTCCTCCTAAATTGAGTATAAAAGCTCGACGACTTCAAATCACTGTATTTGTGCATCGATTTTCAATGTGATTCAATATTAAGACAACTAAAGAAATAGCAATTTAATTATTGGGTGGAAATTAGGCTTTTATTGCTGGTGAGTGTAACATCATAATTATTTGGCACAGAGGAGTGTTGCACCCCATTAGGATTGCGATTGCGATTAAAAGAGGGCGATTGAACATCATTCGCCAGTGAATCGTCTATTCGCCTCATGCAATTTCAGCTTTGACCTTTCCAGTGATTGTAACAACGCTGCTTCATTAAAACAGTAATTCTTCCTTTGTTTAATTCATTTCGATACATATTTCTATATCGTTTGAGTTTGATGGTATCGGGGTATACTCTGGAAAATTACGGAATTTACTGAATGATTTTTGGTCGATGATTATTTATTTTGGAGAAGTGGTTGAAATGACCTATAAGTAAGCTTCATTAAAATTTCCAAGGAAAACATCCGTACACGAGGTTTAAAATTGCTTGAAAAGCCAGGATAAAAGCATTCCCGGTCATCATACGACGTGATTTTTGACGTCGTTGAGTGCAGAGAGCATTCACTAAATGACATCTACTATAGCTGGCCATAGCACAAGTGACTGCCTCTATGGTACTTGTTATGGTTATGTTGTGGCCAGTCTTCGCATACAGTCAAGTATCGTCGCTGTATTTTCATATGAATGCTACGACGAAAACCGTTAATGTTATGCGAAAGTGCAGCTTCATGCCTCCCTCAGGTGACTCATATTACCTATATTTCTCTCAGTACATAACTAATGCAGTCCAATTGGACGGCATTCGCAGTTATCGGAACCAATGATGCATTCCAAAATATCTCACAATACTGCACGAGAAGTGGGCCTACCGGATGCGAAGACTATTTCATGTCAAGTCTTTCCGCATCGAGGTACGTGCAGTACCCCCCTCCCCTTCCCCCATCAAGAGTGAGAAGCCGGCTTGCCTGGATTACATTCTGTGAAACGTTTGAAGTATTGGGACGACTGCTACATAGAGAAATAAAAAGTTTCGCCGATCAAAAACCTAAATCTAGAGATTANTTTCGCCGATCAAAAACCTAAATCTAAAGATTATCGATGCGGAACTCGGCGAGATTTGTCAATAACAAACAGAGCCCTCCATTTACGGCCCTTCTGGAGTGGTCTGCAGTTCGACTTGTAGTATGCCCTCAAAGATTCTGTTCCACATAAAACTTGAAATCGTGTTTTCGAGTGCATTACATTTTTTCTGCTACTGAATGAGCCTTGCGTAGGGGATTTACCGAGATATATCTTGTGAACGATAGATGCTGAATATTTACAGGGATCGAACTCGCCTTCGGCGTAACCTCATGTATTGCAAGTTACGCTATTCCACTTGGTGGTATGCTTTATTGGTATGTTTCAGTGCCGTTCTTTCTGAGGAAACGAGCCGAAAATTCGCTTGTTTCAAGCAGGTCTTGATTCCGTTTTATTTGTGATTTTATACTATGAGCTCATGTATTGTATTCGTAGATGTGAAACGCCTACAGAATTTTGTTAATTCAACGTAAAATTCAAGTTCAGAAGGAAAGCAGGTGAAATTTTGTGACACGTATGTTCTTATGTAAACAAACGTGATGCAATTTTCGCATTGCCTTCTCAATCAACAAGGAAAAATAATTGTGAACCTAGTTTATCTGAAACAATTTTTGATAAAAAGTTAGCCTGGATTGGTTGTTTTAGTCTGGAAAAAAATTAGCCTAAAACCCTGAAACTGCTTGAGCAAACGTGGCAACCAAATGGGCAGTTCAGGAAGTCGAGAATCGTCGTTTATTGCCAATAAATGAAGCTCGAAGCGATGACTATTTATAGTATCGAGTATAGTCTTTTTTTTTCAACTTTTCTCTTGACTTTTGAGTGAAAAAAGAGTAGCCCAGCTTCGGTGACTTCACTCTTTTTAATCGTGGGGTTCCGGAAATTGTTTTGTTTTCAACGTGTATAACATCGCATATAGCTATTTGACAGAGAAAATCCCGATGGAATTTGAGCAGAAGTGGTTGACATCTTTAAAAAATGTGTAATTTCAGAGATCTTTTCTGAGTGAAACATTTATTCCGCTTATTTAATTATGAAATTTGTTGAGTGTAATGCAGCCAATGCTGTTGATAAAATCACTCATTGCATATGCCAGATGAAATTCGCCTCTATCACAGACTTCCATTCATTAAAATCTCAAACCCTGGGTGTTTTCTGAGATGACTCAAACCACCAACAGCGAGTATCTCTTTACTGCTGTTCTTTTGCATAACAAACATAAAAGTAATCACCAGAAGTTTCTTACCATGAGGGCAAAGTATTTTCTTATACTTTGAGTGCGTAAAATGTAAATGTAGTATGTTGTAGTCAAAGTTTGGAAGCCGTGGCTTGTTCATCTTTCAAAGCCAGATTTGAGGTGATCAATGCATATGGCTATATTCGAGCATTTGCTGAATGGTGAATCTGGGACGAATCTTCGTCATAAAACACACGATCTTTAGAAGTCCAAGGTCTTCAGGAGCTCATCGTCTGAGACCCCACCTGCTGTCTTTGAATTCGTAGATCTCGAATCATCACGTCTCGACTAGCTCCCAGAGCAGTAGTGATTGCTACGATTACCAACAATGTTGTGGAAGTGAAAAGAGATAGTGCTTGTTGTCTATGAGCCGTTGTGCACGATATAATTTGCAGCTCTAACGATGCTGCAATGCGAAAAGTGATTGCTACAGTACTTGTTCTTACGGTAGTGTACGTATCATGCTGGTCTCCTTACTGGTTGAGCATATTTGCACATAAATTCATTCATGGAATGAGTCGCACTGGTAGGTGCTTTTCTACATTTGTTATGGCAATTCTTCGGTCGAAGATCTATTGCAGTGCTAATCGAATCGAATATCTGATAGACGACTGCGAATTTTGTGTTTTGGAACGAAAGACAATGGCATCTCTATGGGTGGCACATAAGGGATAAAGCAAAAGAAATTATACAAGAGTGCATTGAATTTATTCTTCCAAAGTTTCCTTGAGATAAATAAATGAGCGTAANGCAAAAGAAATTATACAAGAGTGCATAGAATTTATTCTTCCAAAGTTTTTCCGGAGATAAATAAATGAGCGTTGATATTTGGATTTAGATCTATCGCAATGGATTTTATCAGCATATTACGGGGATACAAGCTTGATAATCTATGACTTGAAACCACTACATAAACAGATGCATGCTTGCATGCACTCACAAACTACATACACCAAAGCAATAATGACGCTTTGTAAAAGCATATAGAAGTGAGCAGAGATGCACAGCGAGTTAAAATGCATGAGGCATTCCCACCTTGCACTAAATGTGCCCATGCGAGGTCTTTTATTGAAAATGACTTCAATTTTTTCGAATGGGATGGGGGGGGGGGGGGGAGGAGGGAGGAGAGGGAGAAGGAGGGATGGAAATATTTTTGGTAATTGCTGTTAGACATGAGCGGTTGAATCATACTAGTGATCGCAAAAGATACCTCATCAAAACAGTTACCACACCCTGTTGGAATATTATTCGCAGTGAATGCGTTATTTTGTGTTATTGATAGTACGCAAAACGGTGACATAATAAGCTTGCAGTTGTGATTGCTTCTTACTTTATACATTTGCTTCCCTATGTGAGCTGTTCTGCATATCCAGTGATCTTCACGTTAATGAATCGAGGCATCAAGATGGCACATGAGCAGTTCGTTCTCAATAACAAACGACGTGTTAAGAGCCTCAGCGATGATGCGGCACATCACATTCGTGCCGTCAGGTGAGCGACTCTCTTTGATCATCCATACTGACCATAGCTCAAATAGCCGACTGTCGCGTTCAATCATACGCGCATATTATCCACGCTTTCTTATTCACAAAGACAGCATCACATCCATATTTTTTGCTCCTCAANTCACATCCATATTTCTTGCTCCTCAGCAATCAAATTTTATTGGTGTTCTAGAAAGTTGCGCTCAGGGTTTCAACATTATTTAATATTTATCCCTGTTACACTAACTTTCCATTTTTGGATAAGGAGGAACTGGAAATTTTTATATATTCCAACTCATTCATTCATTTTTTTGGTTCAAATTATAGGCGGATCTCGCACTTATTCGGATGCAGTCAGTACGATTAGCACATTGCCTTCAATGAATTTAAAACTAAGTGAGTGAACTCTAAACGTATATTTGTGTCGAAGCTCATAACTAAGGGCTAAGAGATCACAAATGATCATGATGACTTCCGTTGTTGGTTGAGGATTGTTTTTTCAATAGGGGATGGTGGAGATCACATGCAAAGTAGCGAATGGAAATGCTAAAGCGGGGTGTCATATGCATAAGACCGAAGATAGAGGAACGAGAAATTACACAAAGAAGTTGGAAGTCAGCCTTGTGGCGGTGTTGAAAGGCGTGGCTTCGATTCAGTTCAAGCTCGATCCATACGAGGATGTCCTCGTTGCAATACTGAAATTCATTTCGAAACCGTAGAAGAGTGGCAGCTTTATATGTATGGCATGAGGCTTTTTAATTCTAACATCTCGCCGTGCAATTTATTGCGCACATATTGGTTTCACGTCTTTTTTTTTGCTTGATACACTCTGCTTTTTCTCTGTCGGATCAAATCGCAGATTCCTTCGCCTTATACCTTTGAATTAGGGAACCGTCGTTTTGCACTCTCAATTTGTTATGGCATTTGGTCATGATACTTCGTTTGCTCAACATTTTACAAGAGGGTTTTTTTGCTGAAGCAAATTCTTTATTGCCGATGCATAAAAATGTCGCAGCATTTCCAACGAAAGCTTTCAATTTTTTCATCATATAGACAACTGACATTTCCATCTCATTACATGTCACACATCACTAAACCTTGAAGTAATACTCGATCACTTCATAGTTTCAGCATTGCATATGATGTTGAAGTATAGCCTAATAGCAATGGGGTTTCTTTTTTCAGGAGACATCACGCGTAACACGTCTATGTGAAATCGTTCAGCTATATAATTTCTAAGTTAATTGATTATGCTAAAAGAAAACGTTGCTTTTTGTTCAATAATCGAATAGAAAAGCGATTGCCGACCAAACAATTTCACAAGTCAATATAAAATATAAAATATGTAAAAATAATATCTTCATGTTTAAACTGACACTCCTGCAAAAACTTCTATTTACGCAAGAAATTTGAAATGAAATAAGAGCTGGATGTAAAATTTATGAAGAACTTGTTGTGCTCGATCGCTGCGAATGACTTCTGAATTTGATGGCTCAATGTCGGTTGGAGAAAATCGCCTTTAGCGTATTTATGGCGCATAACGTGTGCACCACATAATTTCACTGAATTATGTTGCTCTTGGTTCATTTGTTCGAAAAAAAAAAAACCTGGCAGGCATGCGGAAAGACAGAAAGAGAAACAGGCATGCACATGCGCATACAAGGATGCATATACCCGCAGAAAAGTGCTTCGAATTGTTTCCATCTCTATTCGTCCTTTTCTGACGGATATTAACCAATCGATAATGATAATTTCGTTCTTCCCACACGATTTCATCAACTGACATAATCACAGGTTCTATTCTCAATATCCTCAAAAGATCTCTTGTTTAGGAGTCGTCTATATAGTATATCGATCATTGAAAAACGCGAGCCAAGTTATGTTGAGAACGACGTCGAAACGACAGAAAATTCCGATAAAACGGTGAATTTTTTTAGAAACTTTATAATAGCCGCTCTTGAGAATTTATTCGGAAAAAAGTCTCAAAAATTTTTCTCTTCGATCTGATGCGCCGAATTAGTGAGAGTGATGAATATTTTCAATAAATGGACTTGATTCCTATTCTTTTCTAAAGTTGTTTGCTAGCATTCACAAATTTAACCATGAGGAGAGCCTTCTGATGCAGCTCCAAACTGAACTATTCGGCATTTCGCGTTGCACCCATCTTATTGCAGCAAAGACTTCTTATCTAGGTTTTATAGCGTTTAAGATGTCGATGGATCATTAATTACGCGATCAATCGTTCAAAGAACTGAGCAAAGGAATCCAATGGACCATATCAACTAAACTTCGTTATCACACACTTTTCGTTGTTAGATCGGGGAAGGCCCATCCACATGTATATATGCAAATACACTTTCGTTGGGACTTATAAAAGTGCCTAAAAAAGAAAAGCCTTAATGGCACAAGGATATCGACTGAATTGAGCTGTGTTGATGTGCGCTCCCTTTTTGTTGAAATTGCACATCAACGTTGCATCTAACGATGCATCGTGAATCTTCCCTATAGGCTCCCTCCCACAAGTGGCACACCATTATTTCAATGTGGGGGACAAGAGTGAAGATGTATGGCTGTTGTCGATCTGGCAACTTGCATCGAGTCAACGCATTCAAATCCGAAGTCGGTAATGGGATCACACAAACAGGCATAGGCTATGACATCAATGTATTGAAGGAAACAAATTAGCAGTTAGGAGGAGGGTTTGAGCACAAGGAAGGGATAGAGCGATGCAGGTAAACAGAGTGAGACAGTCGACGGAAACAATGGACAATCGACTGAGTAGCCAAGAAATGCGATGCAAAGGTGCAAGGCAGTATCAGTCAAGGTTGCGCACATCTCAATGGGAAGACCTGTGTGATGCCTTCGTATAACTAAGTAGTGTTTCTGTGATTTTATACTTTTGGAGTGGTTAGTCAGCTGAAGAAAAGTCGTCATCACTTGCACGCTAGATAACCATTAAAAACCCATTTTGCAGTCGAACACCAATTAAAAAGTTCAACGTGGAACCGCTTTAATGCGACCAGAAAACGGCTATCGCGATTTTTATCTGACCGATCAAAACAAATTGAAGAAGAGCCAGTGAATAGGGCTGTAATTCAAGCGACTGAACTTGAAGGGAATCTTGCAATGTGATGCCTCCGCCTCAAGTGCAGGTCTGCTTTAGGGGGATGCATCGCATGAATTTGTTATCGGTGCGTCATGTCAACTTGTTTTGACGCAGGCAGTAAAGTGGGAAAGACGGCAAAGAAATTTTTCATACCTTCAGCCCGTCAGAAAGATTGCGAAGAATATGTGGGATTACGAATGTTAATATTTCACATCCATTTCTGTTTCTTGATGGTATCCTGAATAGGAGAATTTCCAGATTTTGCATCCTAATAACACCTGTCCGCCGTCTGCAATCCCCACTTCGACTTCGATGAGTGTTACTGCCGAGGTGCGCCCAGTGTTGGATGCAACCATGGACCAAGATGGAGTGCATGTTGACCGGGTCGATCGCCCAGCAACAAACGAGGAGGACGCTCTCTTATAAGCCAAAGTGCACCGCTACTTCTTAGATGACTTTAATGGCGACTACAGCTGCCGACAATCCCACTCATCCTTCCCCTCCTGCCTCTCCCCACCCCCGCTATTTGCCCGTCTCTTCCCCCTCCCCCCCTTTCTCTTTCAGTCCATCGAGTAAGGGAATGGTTTAGAAAAGATTGTAGGTGTAAATGATAGAGAAAGTAAGGGAACTGTCAAGAGTTGTAGTGAATTATTCAGCGTTTATGCCAAAATTCTACTTAAGCAATAAATTAGTTGCATCAAATTACACCTGATGAAAAACACCGCTCAGATATGAGTAGTAAGGCTCAGTTCTCAAGTGTTATGGAATGTTAACAGTTTCATGAAATGTCGTTGTGACCGTATTGATCTTTGGTCTGTCTTTCCTAAATGACAACCCGATATCGTATAAATTTCTATTGGCAACATTTATGACATCGTGTCTCGAATAGATGGAATTTTCTGGTAATTGATGAAATTTCGTTAGTCAAAAGCACTTTTTCTCAACTTCGTTAAGAGGTAATTACTGTATTGAGGATGAAGACACAGTTCTTTATGCAATGTTCCGGCTGAGTGCCATCATCAAACATAGTGTACGATAGAAGCGAAATAGCTTTTAAATGAGTTCTCTTGTTGCCGCTTTGAAATCGCCTCGTTTCATATCCTTATTGCGTCTAAATTTTAGTTTTTCATGATGATGACAGTATGTCGAAATGTTGAATAAAATATCGTTGCTGCGTTGATATTCTCCGCTTCAATACGTTGTCTACATCTCACAGTGAACGTATCATTGTGCGCCTTGCAGAAAAGAGCTCTTTCCACATATAACTTAAATAACCCTGTATTTTATCTGCTTTAGGAGTTTATCTTTGCTTCCTGGAAGCTACGCTCCACATTCACAATTAAATACACTTGGTTGTAGGATTACTCATGCTTCTCGCTGCTTTTGTCGAACGTATGACACCATAGCGGTTGATGACTGTGTGCTTCGAAGGTGGAGTATGAGAGATGACAGAACAAAAGTAATTTTAACAGTTTTATAGGATGCTTCTAATTTCTGGACCAGTTTTATTGCGAAATCAAATACAAAACATCAAAGAATGTTTTCTCGGTCATGAATGCTGACCATCTTCCAATAAATTAATTTAAACACAACATTCGCAGACATTTAACAATTAAAGCTTATTATCATCTCTAACACTAGAAAATGCGGGACACCTATGAGAGCACGTTGAGATACCGAAGGATACGTGCTACTACATCGGAAACCGCAAAATTGTGTAGTCTGCAACGTTTCAGTTTTTGTCTAACTGTGTAGTCTTAGAACTGCCGTTTTGCTTGCTGACGTTTCAGCACGGCTCTCTAAGTGCCGGACCTAGGGAAAAGAGTCGAGTGCTATACAATGGTGTGAAGACCACGCTCTCATTCCTTCCTTTCCTGACTAACCACTTTCTCATTTTCTGCCATCCATATACACACAGTAATTAAAACCTCTAAAGCATGTGTTTCCCACATACGTCACCTCACTTGTACGGCCTTCCATCACAGCCTGTGCAATGCATGTCCTTCACCTGTAAAACGTCAGCTTTGCACTTGTGCATTGCAAACCGGTATCCACAGAATTTGAGCCAACCATTAAACACTGTATATTGTATACCTATAGAACACGGCTTTTGTACCTAGCAAAGTCTAAGCCTTTCACTTGCACACTGCAATCTCCCTCTCTTTACTTCTACAACTGCAACCTTCCACCTGTACAATTATGCGTTTTGTATTTCTGCAGCATGCGCTCTTCAAATATTACAGTGGGGGTCTTCCACCTATAAGCCTTCCACCTATGCAACGTACGCCTTGTACCTTTGTACTGCATGCTTTCCATCTATACAAGTTTATGCTCTCTAACAGATTCTGTATATATGAATGACGACGAGAAATAAGTTGTTTTTAGTGCTTCAACCATAATTAGATGTTTTTAAGGCAGAGATGGAGTAACGCAGTCAAAGGTGCAATTGCACAATTTCTTGGAGAATCATCGAACCGTAGGAATCCGCTATAAATTGCTTAGAGGAATATCGCTGCAACTCTAATGAGCGTACTTTGCCGTTTTCTCAACATTGCAGCCTTCAGTTGCGCCGTAATGAGATTTGTTGTGTGACTGTATATATACATACTACGAGGTGTTCAAGCATTTGTTATCAGTCTGCTTTTCATGTACTTTCATTTCGGAAGTCTGATAGGCTATAGTGATCTTATTCCATGCAAAAGACTTGCAGCTTAAGATGGTTCCTTTATAAGCTTCATCTTGATCTACCCATAATGCACTTTTCGCTGGACGAGAGCATCTGCTTTCTTCAGAGCATTCCCGGAAATCGCATTCTTTTCCTAAAAATTTTTTCACCACAAGTGATAATTATTTACCTCAAGGAGTCAGATGAATTTTTTGATATTTGCACATGGAAAAGACAAACTTTCAGAAATATGTGTGCGCAAGACAACGCATTTCTGGACTCTTCGACAGATCCTTTGAGCAGTACTTCATAAGGGATGGCATGTGCAGCACCCTATTAATCGACCAAGCAGGCAGTTTTTCCGATTGGCATTTATGCAACCGGCCAAATCTTCGCCAAGTCTGTCTGATGATCATAAGTTTACATCGTTTACTCGCCTGGCTGTCCGTCTCACTTACTGACGTTCAATACTCTTTGTTCCCATCATAGAAATGCATGCATCAGCTTTTTTAAAAATGCCAGTGAACCTTAGGAAAGCCCCTTGCTGTTGCTGCTTATTTCTGAACTATTTTCCTAAGATCCAAAGAAATTAACTTCTATTGCACGTGCAGGTGGTCATCAGAGAAGAGACAACCAAATCTTAGAATATTATTGTTGTATCGCAGCATTCAGTCTGCCCACCAGTCGGCTAATTCTCTATGCCCTGGCCATCGTTGTCATCGCCCGTTAGCGTATCCGAAGATCCATGTGACAGCGATCATATTGATGTAACAACATCAGACAGCCGTCTTCTTTTGCTAGCTGTCGGACTCAACTCCTACAAAAATTCTCTTTAGCTGACATTGCTACGAATTGTAAGAAATCTTTAGCACACCAGCATTAGAGCACCGAACATCGGATCAGAGCTTAGCCTTCCTTCAGATTGAACGTCTGCAAATAGAAAGAAGCAACTCCTGCCACTGCTTCAGCACATTTTTTCGAGCTCAGCTGATAAACTGTTTCTTCAGTTGTGCACGAATGCACGCATCTTCATCTTGCGACGAGTTAATGGTACCAGACTACACTTCCGCGTCAGAAGTGTAGTCAGTGTTTTTGCCAACACTACTGCAGCTAGAAAACCTAGCTCCAACGCAACTGCCAATGAACAACTTCAGCTTCAAGCATCTAGCGTGCATTCGTGGGCGAAACCATCGAACCGAAATTGTGTTTAGAGACCATTTGAGCATCATGTAAGGTGTGGCCAAAATACGTGGAAAGCGTGCTGGAATTGCATCACGATAGGATTATGCAGCGAATTTTTGTAGGGAATTCGATGCAGCCTGAACTTCCGAATGCGCACATTTCTTAGTTGCACAAGCGCAATATTTGGGGTCTTTCTCACATTCGTGCTTCCCGCACATTTTTTCGTCATTTTATCCGTTCGTAACCATGGTCACTGATTCATTGATTCGGCTGTCTCAACCTGAGCCACGCCATATATCCGAGTCTTATGGTCGGAGTCATCTTGCCGTTTAAAACGGTAGTACTGATGAAACCACCGGGCAGACAACATGGGATGCATACGGACACACTCGGGAACCAACTGTGTTGCTTCCCCGCAAGTCCCTAAAAGCTCATACAGAAAGGCAGCTTACTGAGAATAGTACAGCATATTTTCACTGAGCCTTTCATTCTTGAGCTTCTTCTCAAGTATAACAACGCATAGACACAAAACATTCGACTCTTCCGCCATGACTGAATATACGTCTTTTCAAGTTACAATGGGCACATTTGTAGTGGTTCATAGTAGAGCACTAAACGAATATGAGCAGCATGCAGATTTGGTTTTGGATGGGGGCAGATAATTTCGCAAGAAATAAGTATGCAACTGATCAGATTGGCGCGCACAGACGATGTGCATTATCCTAGTGTGAAACGAGAGTCGAGTTCGCTAGGAAACTTTCTGATGCGACAGAAATTATGGTCACTTTTGATTGACACTGAAGTACGGATTCAGCTCGATTTGGTTTGCTTGCTTATTTTTGTGAAAGTTTTGGAAGTATTGTTGGATCTTCTGTTTCTTGAATGCTGAACCTCTCGAAATTTGAGTGGCTGTCACCTTCCACATACTACGGCATGTATTTTTTCCCACAGGCGTTCCGTCACCGAAAGTTAGTGCTAAGGGTGTGATTTTTAGGCAACAGTCAATCCCTCACATATTTTTGTTGGCCGGAACGGCGCGAACGTGATTGTGGCGGACAGCCATTGACACGCTGAAAAAAGAGGCAGTGCTGCTCATTGGCTTGAATTCAGATTTACTGGTGGCAATTGAGAAATAAGAATCAGATCAGGTAAGGTTTCCAATAACTGCCATCAGTTTCTTTCTGTCCATAGACGAAATTTCACTGTTGTCTGCGAAAAGAACTTGCTATGAGAGTATAGTCCCTTTTCACATCCGTAATAGTTTTCAGAAAGTTTCATCTCTATATGACAGTAAGTTCCGACTTTTTCTCATAACTTCTCCGAGAAGATGGAAGTAGCAATTTTGGTCAACTCACGTCCAAAGGGAGTCTTCTACAGAAGAACAAGAGATGTTTCATGTGTTCACTCTCGTTGCGTGATTGCGCACTCGCGCTTTACCTACGAGCATCGCTTCTATTGTCCTGCAACGGCGTTTTCGAAAGTAAGTCTTTGTTTTTCGGCCACAATGGCGCCGTTTCACAAAGTGAAGCACAAACACGCATAACCTGGAATTAAACCAAATCCTCAACACGACGATGAACGCATGAAGCAATAATGTCCTTTAAAGCTCAAAATCTGCTTCAATTTTGTTAAACGTTCTCTTCGTAGTCTATAGGCAAATAGGCCAACACAAAAATTTTCATATACGACCGAGATCCGTCAACGAGCAAGCAAATTATCTTTTATCTGCACTCGACTTCGCAGATTCCCCAGGATCATGCGATGCATCATTTATGACGGGTGGCAGTAATGAATAATGGTCATTCATTGAAAATTGGAGAAAGAGGCCAAAGAAATGTGCTATCGGAAAAGCATTCCACCGAGCAAACGAGGAATAATTCATGGTGCCCATGCGAAGTTCAAATAGTGACATGTTTAAGCGCCGTTCACATGGACTAGCAAGGTGAATGCCTTAGTCGTTTCTCCATTCGGGCCAAAGGTTCTCAGTTATTGTCTGTGAGAATGATGTTTGCGCAACAGAGCATTTCTATTTCGAACGAATTTCAATTGTTTAGAAAAGTGTCATTTTTTAGTTTTCATGAAGGAACGAAAACGACGTTGTTGTGTTTCATGAAGTTCTTAAGTTGAACTATTCAAATAGCTGTATCCGAACCGCAAATGAAGCAGCGGCTTAGTAGCCAGCAAGCTATGCAAGTTATTGACGTCCAGCTTTTGCGTTATCCACCCTTGCTAATGATCAACTGTTGCTAACAGCACGGCAGTAACAGCCGCTTTACGACAGTTAACCTTTTGGCTCAAAAGCTAAAAAATGGTCGCCGTTTTCTCCCATAAACAATTTTCCAGCCTTCATCCAATATAAATTACTCAAATTTGAGAGCTATGTTTATTCGTAATACTTGTTCAGCAAGTGTTCATGAAGCTTACCGAATTTCGACGGGGTATTCAGTGATCTATCACGGATCGTTGTGTCATGTTTATCGGCGGTCGGTGCGAGAGGTGTTAAATGTCATTCACTTCATATCAGTTAGCTTGGCCTTAGCTTTTGCATACCTTTTTTGTAAAGTGAGTTAGTTGGCCTTAATTATTTCGTTACTCGAATCTGCAGGAGTGTTCCAAAAACATTCTATCTATCGAGAGTAATGAGTCTGAACAGACCCGAACTAGGGCGCTACAAGAAATTTAAAGTTCTCAATGAATTTTGCATTCATTGGCCAGCCGTCTATCAATTCTCTGCGCTGATGCATCCACTGCAAAAAAGCAACCTTTGTAAATGGACAATCCTTCATCCCAAGAAAAAGGAGAAATAGAATCTGTCGAGTTCAAATTGTATGCAGCATTGCATGAGGCAATAAAAAGCCATTTCACTGGCTTGAATTGTTGCCTCCATACTTGCAAAGCAAGCTGTGGAGATTTCGGATTTTCTTTCTGCTTGCATGCCCGTCTCTCCGATGCACTGAAACTAGCAGGAAGCATTGGAAACGGAGCAAGGACGATTCCATTAGCAGTTTTCAAGTAAATCTACAATATCAACTTCGAAAGGAGCAAAGATACCATATAGTGTCAGAAATTTTGCACAGAGAGGGACATTTCTGAACGTCTCGTGCCGCAAGACATCCAGAAAGAGGTGGACGTCGCCACTTTTTGGCAATATAGTGCGAGCAATAATGACTATATAACTGTCCAAATTTTTTCCGTGGTACATGCAAACCCACTCAAGTTTGAGACGTTATTCGATACGCCGTCTTCAGTTTAATAGAGTCACACAAACAGCGCAATGGCGGTTGATGCTTATTGTTATTTGTTTGCATTCCACTCCAATAGAAAATATATTCAGTCTATAGAAGTGGATCCACGGGGAATGGAAAGCACTGCGAGGAAACATGCTGACCTCCGAAAAGAAAGCGTAAATGCCAATCAAATCGGATAAATTTCACCGTAGAAAAGCACTAAAAATTAGAGAAAGATTTACATAGATGTTGTGTTGTATGAATTGAATGTCGAAAACCTCAACGACACATATAGATGCACTACAGATTTCATTCAAAAATAAGGGCATATTTTTGCATTATGAGTTAGCTTCGTTCTCCAAAATAAGCCTATCTAAACTCTGGGAGGAAATATGCTCTTTTTTTCAATAAGTCCTTCTGCTCTTTTCCTCAGTAAAACCGTCCTCGTTGAAAACCGCGAGAAATTTATATCGCTCGGGAATTTTGTTAGATATGGAAGCTGTTTGAAAATAGTTCTTGAATACACAACAAGAAATGACACCACCTATAACTTGAACAGTTTCTCTTTGAAAGAAAGATTAGGAAAGTTATTAGCAGGATACTCGAAACTCTCAGGTGAAAACGGCCTACTCTTCGTTGACTTTTCTGGAGGGCGTTGTTTGCTCTCGAAGGATGTGAAAAGGAACTGCTGTGATTTGAGCCCCAAGGGTTCCCGATTTATTCCCAAAAAGTCCAGGAGCTGGATGAATCCGGAACCTTTGATGCATTCATCAACTGACGCCATCAAATATCAGTGGTAACGGTGACAAAAATGCCTAGTTCAACTCGTCGAGAACTTCTTGATGAACTGTTTTTCACTGTACTTGCTTGAATTTACAGGATGTCTCCTCAATTTTGTGCCCTATATTCTTCAAAAGGTGCTGCCAGTCGTTCTTCTTTGAGTGAACTCAGGAAAAACTAGGAGGGCTTCCAGGAATGTGCTCTTAGCTTAAAATTGGAGGAGCATTTCAACCTGCTATAGTGATGCAAGATTTGTGTTTGATTTCATCAGAGGTAATCCCTGATCATTGATGATCAAGCAGTGCATCGGCAGGCACAGAAGAATTGCTCACATCCGTGTCGTTTGTTTGGCTTTTCTTATTTGAGCTCTTATTGAAACAAAAGATGACAGTTTTGCATCACACGTCGGACTTGATGATCCACAAGGAGGGGGGGGGGGGTGGGGGAAAATGTAGCACTGAGTTCGCAAGCAAAAACATTCAGCCGTGAGTGAGGAAGGATGCCTTCAATATTTGCTTCGAAAAGCAGCTGATCCGCTTAAGCTGAAATCTGCGTTCGATTTCTTTCTAAACATTCTTTCGAGGCTCGGTTCGCACTGAATAATCTTCCACAGAATAAACCTCACATGAAAGCATTGAATAAAATCACAAAATGAATGATGCTTTGTTATTTGCCACAAAAACATTTGCCATATTTATCTATATGTTTATGCGAGCGGATTTGGGTTTATAATAAAACTTTATCCACTGTGCATTAATTTATTCGCTTGTTCAACGGATATATTAAGATAATTAATAAGATTCCAATACAGCACTCGATCGCTTAGTTATTTATTATATTTGAGGGAATGCCGCTAGTCGTTCATATGTGCTCCAAAAGGCATTGCTGTGAAAACTCAAGTCTAATTCAAGGCAATAACATTTCTCTTCGTTCATCCCGTATGAATCTAATGTAATTCCTTCGCTTCTCATATGACACAAAAATGCTTTTATCCGACCTTCAACTTCCTTATGATCTTCGAGCTCATGGGAGTTGATATGCATAAAAGAAATTGATTTTTTTGGTCATTCTTATGGACATTTCAGCAAGCAGATAAAAATCGATAAATTATCTCGCCCATACGAACAGTAACAGCCGAATAAATATGTGTAAATCAGTTGAGTACAATCATTCTCCACAAATTATCTATGATAATATTATTTATGATAATAATAATATTATTTTTCTTTGTTGAGGAAAGTTGCCATCTCTTTCGGCTCATTGCATATCGAACCTCTGCAGTGGAATTTCGTGTTTACTGATAACGCTAGAGGGAAGTAGACGTTGAGATATTTCTTCGTCCCACAAATAACACTCTTATGCATAGTGACGTCTTGTGAGCAGCTGCTATTACCTCACGTGTCTGCGTGCATGTCGGTGTCGGTGTTCATCTCTCGAGTTTTTAGTTTACCCCCTAGCAAAGCTGTAGTGATAGTATTGCATCGCTGTAATTTACGAAATTTCCAAGCCAGTTTATTTTCAGTTTGGCCACACTGAACGTAATGTGCTTGCAAACGTTTAGGCATAGTCCGGTTTTTCACTGGGCTATGCGAAGGCCTTATAATTTTGTTGCTTCAGTTTCGATGCTCACATTGTTCCACTTACCTTACAAAAATCTGTTTACACCTGTGTAATTATGCACAGATACATCTTCGTCATAATTCGTATTGCAGGAGCGAATTTTTGGGACGCATTAATACGAAGCTTTGTTGGGATTTGCCGATCGCTCATTTTAAAACATGAAAGCATCGTTTCCGTGTTTCGTTATTGTCAATGATTTGTGCTGCTGATTAATCGACGCGATAAGCAGAGCCTCAATCTTGCAGCAGTTCCGTTCAGTTAAGTGAGGCAAAGCTTGCGGAAAATGCAGTTTGAAACGTGCTTTGCCGATGGTGTGAAGTGCAAGCAGCTGCAGCCCGTCGCCTTCGCGGCTATAGCACTAACACAGCACCAAAACTCAAGATTTCGCGTTCGTCTAACAAAGTGTTCTGAAAAATTCATTGCAGCGCTTTTTCGATCACGTGTAAACGACTGTATTCTTGGATGCGCCAAGGTGAATATTTTTTTGCAATCGTAAGAAGTTTGCCCACAATTGTGCAAAAAATGGCTTACTGACTCCGTCGCACTATAAAGCATAAAGCTAGGCTTAAGCAGTAAGTCAATCACAAGTAGTACTAACACGAAGTTTATGATAAGTGAGAAGCGGTTGAGAGTATTCGTTGCATAGTGCAATCGTTTGCGACTAGATAGCATCACCATGATGGTATGCGTGCCGATGATGAAAAATCATTGCTTCCTTTAATTTGCCACGTAGCCTAAGCAGAGACCTCAATGGTGCAAGGCTTTCTCGTTCGAGATGAGGGCATACGTGCTCAAGGCATGATCATCGGAATGTTCACAAAGTTGGGCGCTTCTGTATTTCCTCATTAATAAATCCACGATCGTCTCGGGAAATTGCAAATGCCCCACGTCCACTGCAAGCCCCACCTCGAATTTCGGCCCACTCCTCGAGCAAGGCAGCAAGTCTCTTAACAAGCGTAATGCGGCACTGAGTTCGATGATCCCTTAGCCATCTTAAGACAAAACATTGAAAGATGAAGGCCGTGGCGAATACACACTTGCAAACTCCTTTCAGTCATTCACCTTCTTCCTTCCAGTCATTCTCGAATGCGTTTCTGAACTGAAATTCGAGAAAGGAATAAACCTCTTTGCTGTTCGTAAGCGTTCTTTCAAATATCTTTCGGGGAGTTGCAGATCCTACATGCCTCGCGGCTTATGAACAGAGAAAACGGCAGACATGCTTCTGGCAATGAGGACAGGTTTACACCACAAAAAATGAACAAAGGTCGCAAGTGGTGAAAGTGTGGATAACAATGAGGGAGAAGGATGAAGAGAAAAGAGAGGTGGGCTCTGACTCGAAACTTGAGCTATGAAAGAGACTTGTGGCTAGCGAGTGCCGAAACGCACCGAGACAGCCCTTCAACCTAATAGCAACGTTCAATGCAATGCCATTCATAAGCACCTGTCCAAGGTTAAACGTAAGGACTGGTACAAATTTCATGCGCAATGACGCAACGTTGATGTTGATTAAGGTAGAGAAGGAGTAGGGGAGGAAGGGGAGGGGGAAGAAAACAAGGGAATTAGTGAGTTGAAAAACGTAAAGAAAGAGCACACAAATTTTTAGCAATGAGATCCATTCAATGCCTCGAGGAAGCGAGTTTAAAGCAAATAAGAAATGAGAAAGGCAAGAGAGACATAACTGCAGAGAAGCCAGATAGATTTTCAGATAAACTTTCTGTTGTTTTAGGCGAACAAGAGAATTGAGCCTGCTATATTTTCTGAATCGCCATCAAATTATCAAAAATAAATAAAAGTTTCAAAGGAATTATAAATAACAGATATAATTAGGTGATAATATTCACTTAGTCTGCAAGCCGTCATATCCACCCAATTACGAGCAAAGGGAAAGCGATCTGTGCATCATTGACCGATGAGCAGTTGAATGGATCGCTGCGGGATATTACTAAATGCTATCTGCGTTTTGCTTCATTTTTTTCGTAAATTCAGTTTAGAAATGGAAAATAATTATTTCGCAAGTAGGGATTTTATTTGTGGAGCGTTATGAAGAGAAATATATCTCTCATTAAGCGGTCACGGAAGTGTGCCAATTGAACAGAGATGAATTGTGGCTAAATCTATTGCAGCTGTGATGGATCACCACTATCGACTAGTCAACCACATTTCTTTTTCAACATTCATTTCAGTGTTAAAAATCATTTGGCAATGAATAAACCATCATTTATAGAGTGAGACAATTCTCGGTTCACCAAGAGGATCGATCGATTTTTCGATCAATTAAGGCTGATCGATGGACTATCCTGAACTAGCTGCATATCATTCAATCTGATACCGATGTTATGTAACCATATTCTTTTTGAATAGCATAATATATCCTGGCAATTCGCGAGAATATAAAGCATGACAGAAGGCTCAGAGCACATCACCACATCGACGTCTAAAAGGTGTTCCGTCATTAGACTTTTCATTAGATGGCGATGATAAACCAATTCAACAACAAACGATTATCTCAAAAATTTCCATTCTCCGAACTATTCGTTGTGGTTTATCACTCATAATGAACAAATGTCGCAGCAGCACCATTCATTACATTGCATAAATTCTCTATGGAATTCTTCGTATTCGAAATGATCTCCTCAGATTGATGTGCAATCTCTGAAATAACAGCTGCTTCAGAATGTTCGCCTCGAGGAAGATGCCTCTCATTTTTCATAGTTTTCTAACAGTTTAAAAGCACTCAAGTGCCAACATCACCGTCACATCATTCCTTCCGAGGCTATAGCACAACAGGGCCTAATGCACTTCACTGAGGCACTTTCACTTCTCGCAATAAACCCTTCATTCAGCCACTCTTTATTAGTGATTCCATTAAAACTCGCATTAACAATAGAAGGAATCACGAAAGTGCTATCGATATGGTTTGATCCGATCATTTAGAGTGCCCAAGGTGAGATGCGTTTTCAGTGAGGAAATATGTGACTGCTACAAAGTGTACCCGGACACACAGCTAAACATAGACACAGGTCAATTTAGAGACGGACACTCCTGTATATGCACGCAGATGTTAATGCACACAAGCTTGAGATCAGGTCAGGCATCTCGACACAAGTCACTCAGAAAGCAGTAAAAGTAAAGTGCAGTGATGTCATACGGTGGCAAAATTGAAAGGATTCGCTGTGATTCACGGAGCAGTGTCTTCGTGACGAGATTTATTCACATACTTGAAATTCCGGTCGCCGTCTGTTTGTCTACGGAATGGATCTTTATTGATGAAATACGGCGGTTTCTTCGATAGCTATAGGTCATTTTTTATGAGTAAAAGGTTAGTGGTGTTCGAGATTTCAATTGAAGTTATTGGAGGGAACGGATTCGAAGCATTAGCAGTAGTGGTACTTGTGCTGATTCTTACTGAAGTGTTGATTCTTTCCACCTCGAATTCATTTCGTGATATGTGTGCTACTCCTCGATAGAACTAACCGAGGTGAATGGGACAAAGTTAAAAAGAGTTTTTCTTGCATTCTTTTTGCAAATTCGAACTACATTGACGCCGTGTATATATGTAGGTGTGTGTCTGCCCAAACCACACTTTAAACTCAAAATTTGATGAGTACACATCAAGATTACATTCATGCTCCTGTTCAGTTCCATTCACACAATTTTAAGAAGAGTTATGTGTTTTCAAGGTATTACGAATTCTATAAATGGAATTATTATCCTACAACGGATGTTGAAAATTGACAAAAAGAATCGCTTATTTAGAAAATGCATTTTGAAGCTCGCATCATTACTCGTATTCTGGAAATATTTATACAATCCATTGAAACTGAAAAAAAACGCAAAGGGCGGGTGCCTCCCTGGGGCATCCTACAAGTTACCTTAACGTAGCATCCATCACTGACACGACAAATTGTTTCTAAGAACATCACTGTTGTAGAAATGTGGTTAGAAAGCGATGTTGGGACGTATTTAAGTGCACTTCGTGATGAAACTGTGCATAGCACCGTTCGTCTGGTGGTTTCATCAGCACAACTCGAAGTCGGCGTTCGGGTCTTCGCATTTGTGATTTTACAGTCGTTATGCAACGCTTTTGTGTATTGAAGATTGATTCAGCTTACCAAATACTGAGGCTGCTAAGTATTCTCCTCGGAATCACTTTTTGTTGTGGTTATGATCATCCATTTTTATCGCAGTCATGGTTTTCACTGCGGTTTCAACTATTTGAACGCTCTGGCACACTGCAAATGTTATACTGTTTACGAACATATATATATATATATATATATATATATATATATATA
>JAARMF010000421.1:31793-44692 GCA_022844705.1 Toxascaris leonina | reverse complement strand
ACATATGTATTCAATTCTTCAGGCTATAGTATTCGAAAAAAATATGTCTAACTGGTATAGTAACTAATATTTCATATTTCTCTCTTATTTCAAAAAACTTGAATAATATTCCTTTGTTTTCCATTGAGAAGAACTCTAAGTTGCTCATGTTGTACCAAGGCAGTAGAACATTTATTTCTAAAGTAGCAGTTTACAAGGAAGTGGTTACTGTCTGTCTTACGCATGTCTAAAAGAATTCTCACTGATCCATTGGCTCGCAGGCTTGTGGAATATTGGGCTGAAGCATGGTGCTAGCCTCACTTCGTTAGAATGCTTTAGCTTCACTGGTTGACTTTACATTCTGATTTGTCAGTCATCTGCTATGAAGATATTTTGCGTTTGAACGGATTCAATCGTATCCATACTGTCGCAATTTCTGATGTTATATACCAAATGAAATAGCAACTGCTCAGCTCAACAAGTAATTGTCCTATAATAACACACTTCTCTGTTAAGCTCATATATGACTGGATTCTTAACTCTGGCTGAACTTGTCGTGTTCCTCTCACTGGGGTCAAAATAAGAATATCGTTTATTTGCTGTCAAAACTGAAATTGAATCAGGCCGAAATTCAGGTCGCATTTTGTAAATTATTGAAGAGAGTCTTAAATATTTGTCAAACTCATTTACACCAACCATCAAAGGCGAGGAAGGCGAGTGAAAGCAATAGAAGGTTTTAAGAAGCAAGGAAAGTCCCATTGGCAGAGCGGAGAAACTCAAGACACCTACTCGAGTTTTTCTATACTCTGCATGCTGATGTGGTAGAAAAGGAAGGAGAATTTTGGAAACTTTCAGAATAAAGAGCTAGCTCTACTATGCAGCCAAGTCATGCGAAAGTATCAAGAAGTGTACGACGGGTTAGTACAGTACATCACACTCTCTCTTCATGTTCTTGTACTCGAGAGCACTTGACAACAGAAACAAAGAGATGGTCACCGATGGAATAGGTATGGGTGCTATTCACTGCTAACTAATACTCTTGAGAACGAAACCAGCCACCTAGTGGATCTCCAAAGAGATCGGAAGATGATCGCAATAAATAGCATGTGGCCAGATGCAGACAACAACGGAGAGTGCACTCTGCTCAGCGCCGTACCGACATAGCTAAAAAACGGTTGAAATAGGTGATGTAGATGGTCTGTTCTGAAGATATATGAAAAATTTATTGCCAAGAATCTTGGCGAAATAATACGAACACGCCAGTTGCATCTGCTATGGGTCTTGAAATTGTGTGCTTCTGAAATTTGACAACCCCACTAAAACAATAGTCGGCCGCACAACGGCACAATGATGTTGATGGTGGTGTGATGCTCGCATTTGACGAAATTGGATGCTGTTAATACGAATATGAGCTATTCACTTAAGAGAAGCTTAGAACTAGAACATCACTGTGCAGTATGCACTGCAAACGTTTTGTGCTACAAAACGAATGCCTCCTTCATAGACTGCTCAGTACTTTGATATGAAGGCATATTCCATAAAATGCTTTTGATATCTATTCCATTTATACAAATATCACAACTTCAGCATGTTCTTCGAAGGCTTTGCAGTAGCGAGTTAAACGTTTCCAACTGCGAAGAGAGGATGTATATTTCTAAGAGGTTCTGAATCTCATCTGTCTATTCTGACTTTGAGCCGCGACGGTGTAGATTTCGTGGGTTTCGACAAGAAGGTGGATGTCGCCTAATGTGGATGTGAAACAAAGGTCACAAACTTGCTTGTTTCCAGCAATGCGCTCCGCAATGCGTTCCTAGCTACCAATGAACAGATATACGTACAGATCTCAGTCATCGGAGATAACCACCTGTGGCTTCATCCAGTCACCTTCCCCATTCTGCTCCAAATAAGCACTCGCACTTCCGGAGCATACCTGTTACTCCTCGTGGGCTATAGCTCAAAGGAATGTATTGACATCAGATTTGCAATTGAAATAAACTTTCAATACTCCTTCATCTAATATAATTATTATTTTGATTGTTTCTTTCCGACGTGCATTCTAGTTTTGTGCATTTCGTGCTTACCCATTGAGTAGTAGTTCTACATCGTTTTTCTTATTTCCATCACCTCCTTCATATTCCTCCATCATACGTCTTCCTTTACCCTCCTTTCATTGTTACCATATCCTTCCACTGTTCACTTCCGCTTGTTATAGTAGTAATGGTTTCTCCCTTTCACTGCACATACTTCGAGGTGATGAAATGGGTTTCTCCTTTCGCTGTCTTATTGCGTCATTCAATCGCCATTATGAATATATGCGAGGCATGCTTTTTGAGATTATCTGCTAGGATTTTTGATGATTCAGCGATGAATGAAATATCCTCTCAGTGATTTGTGGAGTCCCGAATTGGCATCTTTTTTCTAGTTCGTTTACACTCAAGATCGAATTGAATAACGATATACGGCTAAGGGATAAGCGTAAGTTTGCAAGCACTCAGCGCAGTCCTCACTTCGAAACTTTAGTGTTTTTTGCATTTTTTTTCACCTTTCATCTACACATCTTCCGTTATCTTCTATCCACATCCCTAAGCAACTCCTACAATTTTGCATATGAACGCATTGCAAAGACGTCCCTGTTTCTTTAAATAGAGTGTACGATGACTACATGATATTTACTTTATGACGTTTCGGCATTTCCGTTGCCATGTTTTCCCACATAAGTTTCGTCTATTCTCGAAATATCTTTCGTTGTCATATGTTCCTGTGGATTTCTTTCTGATGAATCGTTTCAACTCGTGAGCGAGAAGATTTACGGCGGTGAAATGCGAAGAGTGCAGTATTTCACCTGGACAGTCTCCTAAGCCTCACCTCAATCTCAACAGCGATTGCGACGGCAGAGTCAACTTCACTCATAGATTGATTTGCGTAACTTATAATGCGCTTCAGTGTGTTGTAACGAGTAGCAACCGACTGATTCAATTTGAATTCATTTTGTAAATCAATTACTAAGGAAGTCTCCCTCCGGAGTTATATATCACTGATCTCAGTTTCTGATCCTTTCCATGATTTATGAGCAATGAACACCTCGGTGAACTTGTTAATTCCGATTCAATTTTACAGTCACTCAGTCAAGTTGAGGAAAGTGAATTACGAAGCAGTGTTTTTGCTGCTTTCTACATTGAGTCATTTAGCAGTTGAAGCATCATGCCATCTTCTCTGGAGCGTTTTCTCAAATGCATTATTTTGACTTTGAAGAGGTCGTTCGTGTGCCAGTATACTGCTATACTCCGTAGCGAACCTAGCAATATGTGAGAGGGCCATTCTTTCTAGTATTTAAGTAGTCATCTTGAGGTCATCGTTTCTGCTTTCAACTTTTCAATTGCTACTTATCTCTTTACTTATTTATTCATCCATTCATTTATGGATATAATAGAGGCTTGATGCAATCTTTACCACCATTGCTTGCCTGGTAGCGTACTTGCCTGGTAGGGTACACATGCCTGCTAGGGTACACATGAACAGGGTGTTATCACAGGAAGGAGGGCGTGAATGCCTCAGAGGAGCGAGGAGTTGACCGTTTAGAGAGCTTTAAACTACTTACAAGCGATACACCAATCAACGTCCGACATCTTGCATCACAGGGTTTATGCCGTAAAACAGTTGTTCTTTGCAACGGCAAGCAACTAGCGATTGTTCAGGCAACGAAGAGCTAGCTGTCAATAAGCTTCAGCTGAAAGGCAGGAAGAGATGAAAGTCAATCTACAGACGGCAGGAGTAAGCATAAATAATGCGGCGGGTTTCGGGCGTTTAAGGCGAAAAAGATGAAGAATTAGGCATGCAAAGACAACAACAAAGCAAAAGAGATCGTGGAAAGGAAATTGAGAATTCAGATGAGAAAAGCAGATAGGAATAGTCATAACTTCACATTCTCTCGTGAATTTTAGTGATTTTCGCATACGCGATTCGTTTTCGAATATTTCGCTGCTTCGTATTCGCTTTCCGTTTTGCTTTTCGTCGTGAGAACAGTCTGCTGGCAGAGTTTCAGCTTTTGGGCACTGATAGTTGGATTCCATCTAGCCGACGACAAAAAAAATACAGCACACTTCATGAAAGTCACTATGAAGTTTCAAGCTATTATTTTTTCGTGCAGTGCTTACTGCCAACATTTTGAAAAAAACGAGTTGGGGATGGTCAACTGAAGCGCAAACGTCTCCGGACCCAATAACACTTGTTTGGCAAGCCGCCTACACTGAAGCAAGATGTATATTGCCTTCTTATACTGCATATTTTAGCAGTATTTATGTTCTCTGCGAATCTTTACTTCATTGATATCCTAACTGATGGCAAGGTTGCTGTTGTGCCGACAACGCATAGCAGAAAGGTATTTCTCGCATTTGTTTCATCCTGTCCCAACTCGTAAGGACAAAAGCTTTTCACTTCAGACGCAGGCCAAGCACCGCTGATGTTCTGCCATTCGCAAGACATCCCACTGTGCAACAGTTGTGGTATCACAGAGAACGATATTGGAGTGTTTTTTTTCCAAAATAAGACTTAGCAGCTATATACTTAACATGCGAATATCATCGAATGAACTGTTCGGAAATATGAAAAGCATTGAGCCACCTACTGAAGAATGGAGTCAAAACAATTCAAAAATGTCTTCAAACTCTTATGTGAGATGCGACCGAATTTTTCATTGAATCATCCGTCCATCGGTCTTTTTGCTTTGAAAAATATATTACACAAAGAGGGTGGCATGAAGCTATAGGGATTGAGTTAACGAGTCTTTGCAGCTTAATGTCAGAGGCTTGCAGATCGGCCAGCAAAACGACTGCAACCGTTGATCAATCACATTTTTGAATGCATCTCAGCGCCTTCGCTCAATATTGCCTCGTTTCTAATGAGTCTCACACAATTCCTGCTACACTTTCACCAATCACGCTAGTCTCTTCCCGCCGAATTTCTTTTTCTCTCACATATCTTAGCTTTGCATTTGTGCACAATCTTTCAATGTATACTAATATCCCATGAGAGCAAGAGTATTTTCATAAAGATAAGGGGGGAGGGGGCGAGGGGGGGGGGAGGCAGGGGCCACTGCTTGTTAAAAGACATCGTTGTTCGGCAGTTGCACCTTGTTCGCCGCACGTTTTTCCTGCTTATACCCTAAGAAATGATTATTGCGTTCAAGTGATTTCGAAGTGAAGCAAATCACGAGATGCAGTTTAAGAATGCTCATTATTGATGTCGTTTATTTGATAACCAATATTCGATCGCTGTTACAGTTATCAAAACTCAAATATTCGCCGATGCAACGCCATTGCAAAATTGCTTCACAAAAGAGCAATACAGAGGTGTCGGATGTGTGTACATATATATGTGTGTCTGTCTGTCTGTCGATAACCGAAGGATGATACTACTAAACTTATTGGATATGATGTACCTCAGAGGATGACTTGCTCCATCATATTTCACTTTGATGCATCAATGTAAAAGATGACAGCAACATTCTTGCATATCAACCTGCTTGAATCACGAAAAAAGAGGGATAATTTACCGGGGGATGTCGGATCAATTAAAATGTCAGAAGCTGTTCATATCTTACTTCTTGCGGATAATCACTGAGATTGCTTGGTCAGATGAATGGCTAATAAAAGAGAACATAGTGACAGTTGCTTTGGCACCCTTTTTCGAGTTTCTTTTCGATGAAGGAAAGGATGGAAAGGAGAAATTCGGTGGATTTGTTGCAAACGAATTCGGTAAATCGTCGTAGAGGCGATCTGCTGTTTGTTTTCTTCCTTCGCCTTTGAATTGAAATATGTCAAAACAGCAATGTCGCAGTGTTGAAATGCACTTCCGAAAAATGAGGAGTTAAACGTCAACGAAAAGCTCTAAGCTTCATATCCTTAACGACCGTATTACTTCATGCGTTTCGGGTGAAAAGCTATTGAGAAGGGAGAGGAAATTAAAAATTGGAAGGAAATAAAATGAATGGCCCACCTTGTAGAAGAGGAATTCAAAAAATATTTGAAATTCAAGAGAATAGGATAAACACAAATCGATTACTGCCTCCACATTTCTTCCTCCTCTTTGATCTCTTCACCTCATGATTTTTAGCGTTATAATATGGCAGGCATCGTTTTTTGTAGCGACTTCTCACATATTAGCGTTCTGTTCACAACATCTGCACCTCGAGAGGAGAAAGACCATCGGATGAAGGGAATTTCTTTTTTAGCTAGATTTTTTCTGCTTCTTCTCTGTGACTGTCTCATTTCATTTTGTTTTTTCATACTCGCTGGCAATCAGGATCCAAAGCTGGGCTGAATTTCGCGAACACCATTCCTTCCCATTTCTCTCCTCCGCTTTCCGAAATGAAGAGGGGGAGAGTGTTTGATGGGAGAAGGAATATGCTCATCTCTTTTTGCTATTTTCCCAACGAAACTGAAGTATTAACATGCGTCCCTTTGTTTTCCAAGAAATCTCAGAGTCGAGCTCCTATAAGCCCATCCCAGTAAGAGAATACTTAGATATTACTTTGACCTTTCAAATAAGCTAAGGATGGCTCTGCTGATGGCACAAAATATGAGACGTGATGTAACTGCATAAATCGAATGCAATAACGAATATGCTTTTGCCTTCCAGGTTGTGCTTTATAAATCCGGTTGGTCATCTCACAGATCATGAATTTATGTTGGTGACGTTTAAGATGCCTTTGTTTCGAATATCTCAATATTTAATTAGTTCTGCAGTTATTGCGCTTCGAAATTTGGTAAATGCAGGTGGTCCTCGACAGAATTTTGCTCATAAAGCTCGGGCACGAAAGTTTCCCGAAATTCGACAAACGTGAGGGTGAGGGATGCCTGATTCCCTTCGAAGAATCTTACAGGCTTCCCAACATATTCAATTCCAGATGAATGGAAACTTTAGCGCTTAGACATGTTTCGTAGTGAGATGGGAACATGAGGAGTGGAGGATGAGGCGATGGCAAGATCCGACACATGATAGCAATCGTTTAAGCAAGAGCGCTTCAAAGTTTGGTGGAAATTTGTAAGCATCGAAGGTATTGTATCATTCTGGTGAATGAGGTCCTTGTCACAACACACAGGAACTCCAGTTTTTCTCAAGCTCGGAGTAATTTTTTTCATCCAAGGAATGTTCTATTCAAAAGGGCATCCTTCTGTAGCGGATGTGTTCTGTTTGTTTAGAAGCCGATGTTTGTTTAAAACATCGAGTACATCTATTCAAAGCTGATATCGAGGCAACTCGCTCAGCTCCATAAACAAATGGCATATTTGGTATATATGAAAGTTGTGCGTGTCTAAGAATAAAACATCGAGTTAAAGGCTGCCGAAGTGCAACCTAGGTAGCGATACGCCATCTCGAGTTTCGAACTTAAGTACTTTCTGCTTTGACAATATTTGTTTACTGCAATTCACAACTGCATACCTCACGCTGAAAAAAATTTAGTGCAATGTACTGAAAGCTTGTCATCGCAACTCAGTCTATTGATATTACGTAATCAAAACGCTGTGACCATCGTCCGTTCGACTATGACTCGTGGTGCTGCGCTTGCCCACTTCATGATAAATCAGCTTAATATGTGTTGAAATATAAGAAAGTTTGCGGAAACGTCCACGCAACAAGTGAAATTCAGAAAAGCCTCTTAGGGCTTTACTGCAAGTTGGAACGCGAGACCTTTAGTGGAAACGCTCCAGTTAAGCAGAAAAAGAAAACCATAGCGACTTCCTAGTGAACTTCACAAACTACCTGGATTCTGAATATATAAAAAGAAACGGGTGAGAGTCTTACATGCCGCCCGAACCTTATCGATGGGAGTATAAGCAGAAGGCTTGTCAACATACCTTTTTGTACACACTTGCGTGAAGTGTGGTCTGAAAGGGTGCGCGCCTAATCTACAAGTGAAGCCATCTTACTCGTGCAATAATAGATACGGGGAAGGATTTCTGCTTATCTCGTGAGGAAATGGAAATTGGAAACCAGAAAAGCATCGAAAGCAACGCCAGAATTAGTCATAAGCTGCAAGAATAAGAACTTTTCAGTAAGAGTCAATCCTCTTTCAACGCACAACTGCCGACATATCTCTACCGATAAGTGCACAATACAGTCAGGTTTCGGGATCAACACCATGAACACTTGAAAAAGCATTCGAAGCTCTGTCGGAATTACTCTGGGAATGCACACTGTCCTTTAGAAGGAAGTTGTTTTTAGCAGGAAATTCGCCGTTGCGTTTCAACGTTGCATCTTAATGAACCTCAAAGTCACAGAAGGGCATCATGAAGCCCCATTCTGTCATATTTATTTATTACGGCTCTACATTAGGGATAAGAGATATCTAGCTAAGACTTGTTCATTTCTACTTGGAATCGCTCACAGTAATGTAGTAGTTGTTATAGGTGTTACGCCTAAGATACGAGTTGTGTTCATTTTTCATTCGGATTTCTTCCGTTACACGTGAAGAGGAATAAGCGAGAGGGCAGAGAGAGAGCACCCTCTTCTCAGTTATTGGCTCATGCGACTTTGAAAAACAACTAGACGGAAGTGATATGATGCTGCACTTTCTCTTCACTTGCTAATCCCATAGGAGGCCAGCCTCGTTACAAACCATTTTATGACCTATTGCTGCTAAACATTTTCAAATAAAATTGTTCGCTCATAACACAATCCGAAGCGGAGTATTGTTCACCCTAAAACGACTGCTGCTGTCGGAAGACAACACTTAAATGTTTTTGTGGCTGCAGTGCATTTCAAATTCATTATTGGTCTTGCTTTAAGACGACTTTTTCAACGTTCCTCACAAAGTTGGAGAGTGCTGTTCATTTGACGTTCGTATGCAAATATTGCTTCAGTTCTATTTGAGGGAAACTTCATTCAAACGCGTCATATGAATATGTGAGGACGAAATGAGAAGCATTATAAACTCATAGGTGTTTACACTAAACTGCCATTACTTTTGNTTGCTATTACTTTTAATACTGTCCAAGAATCCTGCACTTTATAAGTGTGGACTGTGGTGCTGAATATGGTACAGAGATTTCTCAGAGGAATATTTACGAAATGGGAGGCATCCATGTTCTTATGCTTCGGTATATAGGACAATCAGAAGATATGGCTAATGAATGCTGATGAGGAAATGAAGTGCTTCGCTGTGAAGCCATATGAAGAACAGAATCCGTCTGAGGGAAGGGAATGAATAAATGAATAAAGCCTCAGGAATGGACTTAACGTGCAAACAGTCGTGTAGCTTAATCTGCCCCGGATCATGCCTTTCGTTAAATCAGCCATGGTGGAACGAATCGACAGAGCGAAGGCAAGCTGATCGCATTGCATTGACAACTTCTGGCAACCATGCTGTACAGGTGCAACTCGCATAGTGCTATGCAGCCTGTACAACGACGACGCATTGCGCAATGAACTGAGTGAGTCCAAACGGCGAGAAATCCTAGCCAGACGCCTCAATGCATGACGTCATATTCTTTCAAGAAGTGATCAATTAAAACAACCGATGTTAAGTTTCATAATGCACTTTTGAGGTCTTCGAATTTCATAAAAAGGCAACAGCGTAGAGGCCATCCTGCTGCTTCAGTGCTGCTTGAAACGTGTCATTCCGCAGTGCATTTGTAGGTGATCACTTGCGGACAATACCTACTACCAGGTGCATCCTACTCGAGAATTTAATGACACACCCGAGTGATACTCCAGTTCCCCTTCACTGAACGAGTAGTCGCATACTGATAACGCATGCACCCTCTCTCTCCGTCTCTCTTCAAGACAGGCAAGTGTGGCGAAGTCTGCCCACATCAATTTGAAAATTGCGCTTACCGTATTTGGTCGTGATGACGACATCGGTCAAGTGACATTCTGCGACTAAGCGTGTACCAAACTTTCATTTTACGGATATAGTGGAGAAACTATTTGCAGTTCGCTTTGCGCTTCATATTCCGATGAGAATTACCCAGATTATAACTCGGCAGCTAGACAAAAAATCTCATGTTCCCCGGCAGCAAATGGCGTTTCATCGTGTTACAAATTTGGTGGTGCAGCATCCAGAGCGACATCATTGCCAGTTGCATTCCACACAGTTCTGCTGGGTGCGCGTTTTTACCCGGATGTCTATTTGGTTCGTCGCGTTCCGGTGGCTGTGTTTGTTGGTGATGAATGGAGAAGGGGGCAGGAGCTGGTGTGGATGGGGTTCTAGAATGGTCGTTTGTGCGGAATGCAAAGTCGATGCATAGGGGGTATATGGTGGGGAAATTGGGGCTGCTGATTGGTGGTTGAGTGATGTTTGAAATCCACTTTTTATGTCATCTGATTTTCTTTACTCCCAACACTTCTTGGCATGTAAATTAGCGTCTCAAATATGCCTGCTGTCTCATTAGCTACTTTGTTTTCCCTTTTTTGTCGTCTTCTCAGCGGTATGCTGGTGGTTTCATTTGTAGTTTAGACGCATATTATGGGTGCCGGGTCGAGAGCAAGGTAATGAAAGGTCTTTCTGAGCTTAGCTGAGTACTGTTTGCCGTATTTGGTGGCTGGAAATCAGTGAAATATTCGTGTTGATAATGGCAGATTTCTCATGCAGTTGTGCAAATATTTGCGGAGATTCTTTAAGATGGCTTTATTTTTATGTTTTTCTTCGACCGTAGTGAGGTCTTCGGTCTGTGTATTTTTTGCATTCACTAGTCCCTATGTGTGTGGCACCTGCACTAACATATTTTCTGACCGATCTAGCTGGTTGAAAGGATGCTTTATTTATCTGGGGCAAGAGAAGTGACGTGACGTTCCTTATAGCAAGTTTGTTGACACCAAGGTAAGAACAAATTTTTTCCTTTTTCCACCATCTAGCATAGAAAAGAATCCTCGATATCTTCGAATCGTAGGAGATAGAAGATATGTTTCTCAGAATGTTCTACTGGGCATCTCAAATTTCCTAAATAGTGCTACTAATTGTGTAGTAGTACCTCACGCCCTTCAGTCGTTGCCCAAATCTGACGTTTGCGCGTATTTACTGGTAACTAGACATGTGTAAGCAGTTAAAAAGCAAACCGTGTTTTATGTAGTGAGTGAATTCCTCAAGTTTTGCTCATTGCCTCGAAGGCCATTAACATGCATAATTCAAAGTTATTACTATATACTTGTGGCTTGCTGCTTGAACGTAGAGCAGTAGTGAAAAGTTCTGGTGACCTGAAAGGCAAGGGGTAAGTAGAATCTGAAAGGGTATAGTAGGTCTGTCAACAGTCACGAGTAGCACAGGTGAAGCTATAGTGGCCGTAAGCTGTGATGATCATTTACAGGTAGGGTTGAATTGTTTTTTTTTTGTTGAAGTCGAATCCTTATTCTTTCTCACTGGTCAAGTAGATGAGGCATTGACTCTGCGTAGTTGCATGTGCGGGTTTTGCGTCACAATGAGGAGATTTGAGCTAGACCAAAGACGTTCCATTTATTTTTATACCTTCACTTGCTTATCTGTTGTTTTTTCTCCCAAAATGAACAAAAGGAGTGAATGCATTTGTTTGCGCCAAAAAATGTGAAATGAGCTGTCCATATTAAGTAGAGCATAAGTGAACTAGTGATTGGTAACAGTGTTATCAAAAGGCTGAATGGGATTAATAGTAATCCGCTNAAGTAATCCGCATGAAAGCAGCAAGTGAGGATGCTTGCTTGATATCGGCTGGCAGTTTATTTTCAGATGTTTCTTATGCGAGAAGAGAAACGGTGGCTCATTCCTGAATGAGGGCACGAATTCTAGCTTAGTTGATAGTTTGAGCGTGATTCGTAAAGTCAATGAGCATGATAGCAGAACGATATTCCATTGCTTAATGACAGTTTCAAAACACCCGCACACTCAAAATACATCAACCGCTACCTGCACACAATATAATATACGGATTCCAAGCAACAAGTGAATGCATCTGAAAGCGCTCACACTAATCTAATTGGTTAATGCGGTTGATCGGAGCGCAGAAGATTGCGAGCTCGGATCGCTGGTGCGAGTGGTATAATCATTTCTCCTCACACGATCATTATTGTCTAGTTCGAACCCTACTGAAGCTGTCTTTATTATAAGGGTGTTCTAAGTGGGTAGGACTGCGAAAATATTTTTCATGCCAACCGCTTTTGTAGATTATCTTGTTTGTGTTTTGCTCAAGAAGAGCGTCGATCAAGTGGTGATCAGCTGTGTGCTTTGACACAATTATTTGGAGAAACTGTAGTTGTGCAGATGAATTTGCAGCGGTCTTACCTAGAGACGGTCTTACCTAGAGANTTGCAGCGGTCTTACATAGAGATGGTACCCCACTGCTAGAGAGCAGACATATGCAGGTCTTCGCGCAGGCGTAATGCCGTTTTGCAAAACTGCAAAACTAAAAAGTCTAAAAAGGTGCCGTAAAACAAATGATTTTCCCAATAATTCCTGTTTTCTTCTGCAGTGGGGAAATCCTTATGTCGCAGATTCTGCGCATATGTGTAACGACTGCTTTTACTTTATTTCCTATTGTATAAAAAGTGAATAAAATTGAATTCATCTCAGCTTGAGGAGATGCCTTTTAGGCTCAAATTTTTGTGAGATCAACAGGAATCCTCTGAAGAAGATTCCTATCCCATTCCGCTTAGAATAAATCAGTGAAGTGTGCCGCGGGATTTAGAGTGATATGCGCTTCTGCACTTCCCCATCCAAGCTGGCCAACTGCTAATGTGGTCAACAAATAAGGAGTGTGGGAAATAGTATTTGCATGTTCAATTCTTTTGCAGATCCGTAAATCGTTGTATTTTTGAGATGCAGCGAGTGTAAAATGGAAAAGTGTTCAGTGTGTAGTCCTTGTGTAAATTTTCATCATCGGATACCTCTAGCTTGCTCCAAATCTGATAGCATCTCTCATAACAGGATCTTAAAGAATACCTCTCGTATTTGC